>WBMY01013618.1:0-11395 GCA_013397315.1 Donacobius atricapilla | reverse complement strand
CATGTTCAGAAAAACATTTACATACAGGGAGAAGGTCAAACATGAGTAAACTACAGGTAAAGTCCCTGATGGAAAATGAAGGAGCAAAAGGAAGGTTCAGATTTAACTCCCATATTACTTCCATTTAGTTGGCTTTAAGGAATGAAAAAAAAAAAAAATGGAACCACTAGCCCTGGGACAAAGTTGTTTTTTTCACTGTTTTATTTAGATTTTTACCCAGATACATTCATGCTCAGCGTTTGTTAAGCAAACACATGTGACACTGTTCGTCACACACACAGAGACACACACACTCGCTTTTCAGAAGGCATGAACTGAAACTGATTTATTTAAAAATGTCTGACTCCATTATATAGTATNAAACAATTTAGTACTTATTTCCCCTGAACAGCCTGAAGTCCAAATTGGCAAAGTCTGCCTTCTATGTCAGTGCCTGTCAAGGCTGATAGCCATGACTGACTTGGTTTTAAGCACGGGATTTTATATAACCACAGTCATCCCTCTGTATATCCCTTTGTGTATGGTTTACCTAAAAATGTGGACATTTTGTAGTCTTTATGAGCATGTTATTCTGAAGGTCCTTGCATAAGACACTTTCCTAGAAATACATTTCCTGATTTTGTGTCAGTTCATGGTTCTGGAATCAGCAGCCTGAAACTACCTCAAATGACCCAAAGCAGATTAATGGTATAAAAGTAAAATGACCACAAATTTTGTCCTAGCCCATAGGAAAAAAAAAAAAAAATCACTTAGAGGAAAACCTCTGCATGTGATTCAAAATTCATGTTAACTTTCTTGAGCTCTGTAAAAATTACTTTTATCTTTTGTTCTTCCTTTTCTCCCAAAATTAACACCTTCAAACTAGGAAATAATATACTACTGATTTCATCATATATAAAATACAGATGCTTTAGCTTCATTAGAAGGATTCTTACTTCTTTATTAGATACATTGCTTGGATTTAAGGTCCTTAAGTAATTAATTCTAAAAGTATGTTTACCTTTTTAAATTATGAACAGTATAATAGGTGTATCCCAATTTGATAATGTGGATTTCAGTAACTATTTTTTGAAAACTGTTGAGCATCCTGATAAGCCATATTTTTCCATGAAATGCTGCTTTCATAATTGGATCTTGTAAATACTTTTGTATTTAGATCTTTTAAATATTTTTGTATTTGATGAGAGAATTTAGCCAAGGTAATGACACTAGAGATGTGATTGCATTGTTCAAATTCAGTTTAGTTTTTCATTTTACTTGAGTGCTTGCTACCAAGGAAGGTAGCAAAAGAACAAGGCTTCCCAGTCCCCAACCAAAATTCTCTATCCACAGAGCAATAAAAAGGAAGAAAATAGTGGATTTAGTGCTCACACCTCTAAGAGTTAAGTTAAATGCCATTTTATATGGCAGGGAGTTTCTAAAAAACAGAATGTTGCAATTTTGTGGGAAGCCCAACACTGGAATGCTCCTTAGACATGTTGCATGAATAGTTTCCTTAAAAAGATAACTATATTAATGCCTTACCTTTGAGGAAACAGAAGGTGAATGTCCTGAACCACTTTTATGCTTACACCAGACTCTATACTTGACTTCACAACAGTTATCAAAACAACTTCTACTGATCTTATGTGTTACTTTTATTGCAACAACTCTTGTGTCATGGCTGTTTAACTTCTTCTTTTCCATAAGAAATTGTCCAGTAGGTCGCAGTTTTCTGCTCAGCTTTAAGCAGGTAATAGCTTTATGCTCATGTGCCCAAAGTGTTCCTGTATTTTCTTATGGTGTTTCAGATTAAGTAACTGTTGACAATGTACTAGTTTTATTTTTTAATATTTTTTTTTGGCACCCAAAGAGCCAAAGTTAGACAAAATATACCATTCAGTGTTCTGGCAAGCAGGACCCTTATCCCAGAAAAATCTATTTTGTGCCAGCTCTTAATTTCTCTATCCTATATGTAAAAGAAAATCAAGTTTATTTCAAGGAAATATGAGCTGTGGATCTGTTGAAAGCATGAATGACTTGACTAACCACGGCATCTACGCCGCATCTAAGGAATGTGGCAAGAGTTAAAATGTTACAGGAAGGCTCGGAATCCCTATGGAGATTCGACAGCAACTTAGTTGCTGGCTTCATGATCTAAAGTTGCAAGACCTTACAAGGTTTATTACTCCGTGCAGAATTGTGTTCTGGGTGGAAAACTGCTTGCATTATACTTGCACTCATTTTCCTGCAAGAAAAATGTGTAGGATTGTTTTCTCTCACCAAATACCTTGTATAGCTTTTATATATGTGTGTATTTAGTTCCATAAAGAACTATTTTGATAGCTTAGAAAGTAAAAGGAAAGTCCAATGTCTATTTATCTGCCATAGCCTGACGCTGTAACTGTGTAAAAGTTAAGAAAATATGGTGTATCTGTTGCCTATTAGACAAACTAATACAAAATTATCTATTTTTTTACTTAGTTTTAGTTGGAACATGTAAAAGCAAATCAAGAAATATTCTGTATTCAAATGCAGAAGATGAAAAATAGAATCTGATAATGCAGGTATGATTTATGGGACTACCAATCGTATAAGCTCACTAAATATGCATAAGCATATCATACTTCCATTGTAATGTCATTGTTCTTATTTGCTGTGGTCACACCTATATTGTTTAAAGAGAGGCATAACCCTGTGCTCTGGTGGATTAAGGACAAACTTCTAATGAATGTGATGTCTTGTCCTAATATCTGTTGCCTTTAAACTCTCATTTTCACCATGTTTGATACATAATAGCATCCATGGAAGTACATATTTGAACAGCCTCTTATCAGAATACCCAGAGACAACATCTCCTGATCTACTGGAGAAAGAATATTATACAGGCATGCTTTTAAAGAGCATGTGTGTTGCAGTACCTTTTTGGATAACATGGAGGCTTTCCTGCCATTTCCGAATACTAAAATTATGGATTTCATTCTAGGTGGAAACGCTTCATGATTTATAATCTCACGTGGATAACTTCAAGTGCAGCATCACCACATCCATTTAAAATTTTCTAAAATTTTACTAAATCCTGTAATAATTCCTTGAAACAATATGTGACTGTCAAAATACCTCTAAATGAGCAATACATCATTAAAAAGCACTCGAACATTTTCAGTCTTGAGGGATACATACATGTTGCATTTTTAACTACAGACGCCATTAACATAGCATGACACTGGTACAATACTGACTGCTAAAGAACCTCCAAAAGCCACATTCATTTAATAATAATTTATAAAAATCTCTCACTTGATATTTAGGAAACAGGCATATTTATGGGCGGCATTTAATAACTGGTGTTTTGATTGCAGGCTAGAGACAAAAAAAGCATCATAGAAATTGAAAACTATTTCAATGTTTGTGACTGGCATTTTTCATGTTGACTTCTATGACACAAAAGATTCCACAAGGTTTTGACAGCTAGTGAGTTAAAGAAAAGTCAAATAAGTACCTAACAGCCACAAAACCCCATCCCAGCAATATAAGAATGAGAAACAGAAGCAATCAGGTTCCTGTGGAAAACACTAAATTAAAATTGTCCTTCAAAATGTCATAAAGTGAGTAAAAACTCCAGTTGTAGGATGGGAAAGAGCTTCCCATTTAAGTTGGATGATTTTGTGGGGAAAGCCATACAATTTACTCCTTAATGATACACATCAGCATTTGTAACTATACATCACAATTTTTTGTTGCTTCATTGGAACAGAGCCATGTTTGTTTGAATTTTTTTGGACCAGTCTTCAAAGAGTCTTCAAAGCCTATTTTGTTCTTGCACCAACACAATGTAGGACAAACACACAGAGTTCAAGTCAGCAGAGAAGGAGCTGCAAAAGAGAACACTTTTTTTTTTAAGGAATTGATGTATGCCTTTGGCAGATTTTGTACAGCATGTTGTATTAATTGAATTTTTAAAAATCGAAAGCAAAATAGTTTTGACTTAGAGCCTTAAGTAACTGTTATTATGACAAGTAACAAGGTAACTTGCATTTCCACTTCTGGAAAATGCCAGCAACAATATTTTACTATTACTTCCTTTTTAATAAGTTTTGACCTCCTGACAGGCAGACCTTTTGAAGCAGTCTACTGCAGCCAGTACTGACTGTCACTGTGGGGTCTTTGGGTGAACATTGATTGTCAATTTGTCTTACGATGACTAGGTCTGAAATATTAAGATAATCATCTTGACCTCTTGTTACAAAGCCCATGGGCTTATGGGATTATTTTTGAGCAATCTGATTGCAATGGAATGCAAGCATGTAGTAGTTTTTGTTATTATTATCAATAATAATATAGCAATACAAAAATCATTACAATGTCACTTAAGAAACTATATAAGGAAGAGAAGGAAGGCAAAAGAATGTGTAAGAGTAAACTGATATCACCGTTTGAAGATCCTGTGTGATCCCAAGCAGAAGAGCTCATCACCTCCCTCTCCACTTCCCCTCTTCAGGAAGCTGCAGGGAATGAAGTTTCCTCTCCAAATTTCTCCAGACTTCTTTACCCTAAATTTCACAAACCCAGATTCCTCAGCCACTCCTCACAGACTATGTCTTCCAGCACTTCCACCAGTTAGAATACTCTTCTTTGGATGCATTCAAGTGCCTTAACATTGTTTTCATATTGGGTCTGGAGCTAAAATTCAGACTCGACAGCCTTGGTCCAAATACGTGATAGATATTTGAATGGTTTCGTTTATGATTTAGTTGCATGAGAAAAGTGCATCCATATAAATCATCTGCTACTGAAAGTGGGAATCTTCTTCCTACATCCCACTTTCTTGATCTGCTCTTTGCCTTGAGATGACTCCGATTTCTCAGATCATAAATATTCATCTGTCCTAGGTCACAATGTAAGATATGCCCAAGGTATGTATTCTATCACCATCTCCATGAGCTGTTGAAACCAGGTGGGGCAGTGTTTCCCTTGTCCCCACCCTCCGGACTATCTTCTGTTAATGGGCCCATTCATGCTCTGCTGTATGACTCATGGGTAACTCCCATCCGGGAGTTATCTCTGTTTAATGGGCAATCACGGACCCATTGTATGAGTCATAAAATTACATCATTCCATTGTGGGATGCTCCTCCCATGGGGAGGAGCCAAGCATTTCCACCTGGATATAACCCGGGATAGCACAGGGGGCCCTTAACCCACGGGATTCCCAGAGGACAGGAGGTACAGGACTTTTCTACAAGATCACGGTTTCAACAAGATCACTTCATCCAGACAGCTACCAGTGCCCTAACTAACAGGGTATCAGGTTATATTATTGCATTTACTTTATTTTATTCCCCCCCCCATTAAATTGTATGTCCGAGTCTCTCACTGGTTTTGCTTTCAAACCAGCACATCGTCTTAACTGGAAACATAGTGATCCAATTGAAACAAAAGAAAAGTAATCTGCCCTGAGAAAGCAAATATTGTTTATGCTAGGGTGATAAGTTGAATTTGTTTGCCTTGTGATTATGGGATCTGCTGTATGGAAGTAAAATGGGCCAATCTTGATAAGTGAAGAAGGCAGCGCAAATAGAGGCAGGAGATGTTGGAAATGGAAAGGGGACTATGGCAGAGCAATATCTTTCCTACAGTTGAAATCTTGAGGACTACTTTTTCAAATTAATCTTGTGTTTGAATAGCTGAGAGGGATGAGGCCACCCAAACCAAAGAAAAGTGATAGTGAGAGTCTCAATAGTGAAAATTTCAGCCTAAAGAACTGTCTTGGTTTGAAAGACAGGTATCTGCTGGGGAGGACAAGACCTCCCTTTGGAATGGAGAATTCAAACCCCCTCCCTCCGAATTATTAAAACTTTGATATTAAGTCGGCTCTCAGGCAAGGATATGGGGATAGGAATAACAGCTCTTTACTAGTATGTATAACAAGGCAAACAAACAACAACAACTACAGCATTAATGATAAACAAAACCAGGAACCTCGAGGGGCTTTTGTTTCACAAAGCCCGGGGCAGTCTGGTCTCTCGGGATTCCAAGAGCACCAAGATGGAATGGTGGAAGATCCGGGGCTGGTGGATGGGGTGTACCAGAAGCTCCGCGGTGGTAGCTGGAAGGGCCGGGATGTCCTGGCAGGGCCGGGCAGTGCAGGGACACAGCGTATCCAAAGTGGTGCCGAAGGAAAGCGGCGACAGTGGAACAGGGCCGGCTCAGCCCAGCAGGGCAGGAGGAGGAGAGCTCAGAGTCCCTGGGCACACGAGGAGATGATGGGAGATTTCCTCAGGACCGGGCCCGGAGATGGCAGTGAGAAACTCTTCCTGCAGCAGGAGCGGCCTGTGTCTTCTCTCTCCGATGCCGAGAGCAAGAGCAAAAAAAACTGTCCCCACTCCTGCCCTTTATCTCCCAAAACCTCGTGGTATCAGGTATCACCTTTTTTCCCATCCCCCAGAGAGAAAACTCCCTGAGACCAAAGAAGGGTGTAGCCCCCGTGCTACACCTTCCTAGCCGTTCCTATTGTTTAGGTTAAGCACCCATAAGTACCCAGCCATTAGTCTCCTAGCGACTTTTGTGGGAAAAAATTCTATAGGAAAAAAAAAAAAGAAAGAAAACCAAATCTAACCCCCAACAAGAACTTGTTAGTGTAAGCTGTAGTATATACAATCTTCTAATGTGACTATGAAGACTATGAAAATATATGCAGAAAGGTGTTTCAGGATGAATTCTCAGTTTCCAGTGTTATGATCCTTAGCAATATCTATGAATTATTGTTTAAGATGTGTACATGCCATTATTTTTTCTATAAATTGTTCTCCTTTGAACTCAGTCTGCTTTTATTTCTGCCTGAATTGATGAGGAATAATCACTGCATTGATGTTGGCAGATGGACAAGGATAGAGATTTCTGAGCTTCTAATTAACGAAAAAAAGAGAAAGCAATTACTTGCCCAGGGTTTTAGTCAAGCACCATATCCCCTACTTTTCTAGGTATAAGAAACCTGCTGTCTTCAGGCTGTTCTGCTTCTCTAGGGATCCCCTGTCTCATGAATCCTGCCCAACAACGTTATTTATTTTGAAATTAGAAAATTAAGTTTCCTGAATAAGACAAGCACATTTGCTCAATTTTCTTACCAGATGCTGCTCATGGGGACTCAGCTTTTGTTCTGTGAGGACAAGGGTGTTTAAACCAGATTACTTGCTAACAATACTGTTTCCAAATAGCTCTGTGCAAACCACATTTATCATCTCATGTTGCAATGCTACAGTTTGGTTTTAAAAAACCCAAACAGATCCATAAATGAAGATCAATAGGACAGGGTTAACCCTTTAGAAAATAGTAGTTGGGTATATTATTCCAGTTTCTGAAGTAAAGGAGAGTTATTAAAAGATTAACTGGGAGTTATAGTAAAATAAGACACATGAAAATATTTATCTCACAAATTTAAGTTAATTCAACTTTTAAGAATTTCAACTTCAAACACTTTGCAAAGGAAAAAAAAGCAAATTAGTTTCTTCTGTAAAATGAAAAATCTTTTTTCTTCCTACAAGTAAGAGAAATAAACAGATTGTTGTGTGTCTTGGAATTGTTCTGTGAAGCCATTTCTAGATTTCTATATATCCTTTAATTGGCACTGGATGTTTCTTTCCTGATCTGCTCTTTAATTTCAATGAGAATGCCTTGAAATAGTCCAGATGCAATAATAATCCTAGAGTTTGGATTAGGAAATTGGAAAGCACAATAAATACTTGCATGCACTCTACAGTACTCAGAGAACAAACAAATTTGACCTACAGTGAAGAGCAGCAGCAACTATTAGATGAGGTACTGTTAGTTGATAACTCCAAGTCTTTCAAATTGATGGAAAAAGTCTGACCTCCACTTACTGATGAGGTGTATAGATATTCCCTTCCTTCTTTCCAAAAATAAGCCTAATAATGATAGAAACTCTCTATAGCTGTTTATTTCTATTGATAAATATATATGCACTTTGGTTTAGTCATCTATTGTAATTGTACGTTTAGTGAAAAGTGTTCAAGACCTAATTCTCCATTCTAAGCCAAATAATATAGGCAATTTCTTTTATATTTTCCTTTCCTAGATTTTATTCCACACAAAATTGTTCCTAAGTCAATTTCAATAAATTTTGAGTCTGTTTCACAAGATGTGATCTCAATTACTTCTCTGTGTATATTAAAGAACACATTCATACTCAGCAAGATGACACCTTTTCAACATTGGTTCTACCTGCAGATTAGTCTTTTTACCTTGTTGCCTTCTGAGGAAAATTTGAGGAAGGGGAAGAAAAACTCTTCTTCATTTATATTCCAACAAGCAAGATAGGGAAAAGGTTTCTTTGTTGGCTTCATCTGAGCTACAACTGTCACAAAACCTCAGTCTGCAAAAAAGTGGCATTTGCTTGATTCTAATTCATGCTCCTGCATCTATACTCAGCTTTGATAGCTTAGAAAAATTGAAAATTAAAGGTCAATGGGTATAATGTCAAGGTATACCTGCATAAGTATGGCTGTACTATAGCTTGGAATAATAAGGCACTGTAATAGTGGTCAGTACAGAACAGAAAAAATGTAAGAAATAAATACTGCCTCCAAATACAAATAAAGACAGAAACAAAGGGGGTTTTTATGATGATAATGGAAAATTGTTTCCTTTGTATGGATGTGCTGGTTTTGCATTGATTGAAGAAAAGCTGTTGCAAAACCAATCAGTGACTAGCTTTGAATATTGACAACCTGTGAAACCAATTATGGAGCTGCAGATGCCTCTGTGAATACACAGGTTAAAAATCAGGAAAAATCCCATGAAGCTCTCTTTCCTTATGGCCTGGGAAGAGGTAAGGCAGCCCGGCTCCCTCCTTGCTGCCGAGGCTGAGGGGCCAGGCCCCATCCTGGGAAGCTCGCTGGACCCTGTCCCAGGCCGGGGCCAGGCCTGGTGGCTGCTGGGCAGGGAGAGAGAAGCAGGGAAGGAGGGAAGGGCCGGAAGGGCCCGTACCAGCTGCATCGGCCCCCAGCGGCTGTTAACATCCTGCCACTAAGCCACTTTCCCCCCATCATGGTCTGTAAGGCCTAGCAGGGCCGGGCTGGGCCTGCCTGCAGCTGCCAGGAAGAGGAAGCAGGAAAACCCCAGCTGCAGGCATGCTGCTGCTGAGATCTTAGCTGCTTCCCCCACTACAGCATGGCTTCCTGTAGCAGTTTCACATTCACCACTTTTGACCCATTTTCTGGCCAACGTACCAATTATGTGATGGTTTCAGTGTTTGCTCCTTTGTGGGATATGCCTAGGAGAAAATCAAAAGCACAACAAGCCTCAACTTGAAAGTTACAAAGATAGCTTATTTACACACTCTAAAAAATGAAGGAAAAAAAAAAGAAAATTGAAACTTCAAAACCCTCTCTTTTCTCTACAAACTTTATTTTCCCACAACCCACACAGAGACAAAACAATGATTTTCAGTCAATTTCACCATTTAAACATAATCTTTCATCATTTTGGGAGAAGAGTCTCACTTGGTGTCCCATGGAATTTCCCCCACTGAAAACCTTGAACAGTTCTCTTGCGGGTTTTAACTATCACAAAAACAGCCGCCTGGGGAAAAAACCCTGCTTCCATGACCCCTCCCGTTGGCTGTTTCTCAAGCTGGTCATGGTTCTTAGACTTCTGCATATTTGGGTGTCACCTTTTAAAGATAAAATAACTTCAAAGAAAAAAGGATTCCTCATCTCAGGGAACACAGATATCTTCTCACTTCTCATCTCTTTCTCTGTTCAAGTATTTCATAGTCCATCACAAACACCTTTGTTCAAAAATTCACACACAAACTTGAACATCTTCCTAAATGCATATCTTTCCCATGATTTGAAGAGATATTTAGTCCAGTTTCCATGGTTTACATCCAGAGAAGTCCAGTCAGAAATGTCCACTTCCTCAGTCCTTTCTTCTAATAATCTTTATCAGTTCTTTTGCTGACTCTGTATCATGCGGTCCCTCTATGTGTTAAATCACTGAGTCCTTCCTCTCTCTCTCAGGGAACGGGTTGGAGTTCTGAAAGTTTTATCATGCCAGGAAATGGTTAAATCTTGCCCAGGTCCTCTCTAGCTCGGCTGCAGCTTATGGTGTAAGATTTTCAACACTGAGCTGGGAGAGGAAACTGAAAGGTTGGAGCTTGGAGTGACTGGGCAGTCAGGAATCATAAATGCTTATAAATGCTTCCTGTCTACCCCTTGGTCTCATGGGGTGGACTCAGCCTGAGCTCGGGGCTACTTCTGGGGACCCCCAGAGGAGGGTCATCTAGTGAAAGGCTAGGCTGGCTCGGGATAGGCTTCTAGATGTTGAGCTGCAGCCTTCTTTCTTCCCTCCCCGCGGCAGCTGCGGGCAAGGGCCCGCTGTCCAGGGCCCCCCACTGCCATCAGCTCCCAGGACTCAGCCAGGCCAGCCNCCAGGACAGCCCCGGCCGCCCAGAGGGCAGCGGGGCCTGGCGCGGGCCCTGCCACTGCTCAGGGTTACCTGTTTTCCTGACCAGAAGGAAAAGGAAAGACTTCTCAAAATTCCTGATATTTAAGCCTGTGTGTTTACAGAGATGTATCTGTTCTTAATCGGTTCTTCTCTGTAACTTCCTGAAAACTCCCTTTCTGGTCAAATCACCACACTTCTGAACAACTGTCTACTGTAAACAGCTCCAGCCACTGCTACCAAGGCACCTTGCCAAGGGAGTGGCTCCAGTCATACAAGAGATCATGCAGCTTGAGACCAAGGGCAGCTCTGCACTGCCTGGCAGGAGCTATCATGACCTCTGCAGACCCCAGGTGAGATTATTGATTCTTTACTTGCACGGATGAAACTTGCAAAGCACCAATCCTCTCTGAGTGAGTGAGAAGGACAGAGTGAAAACACGTAGAGAGACAATATGGAGGCATTAAGGTCAGTGAAGGATGAGTCACATCCTAGATGGCAAGAGAACGAGAAGATGCCTTGGGTTTAGGCTGAAATTCTCTTGTAAAGCCATGATGATGGACTGTGGTATACTAGAACATCCCTTTAATTCGTAGAAGATGGTATTGGGGAGATGAGAGTGTTCAAATTGCAGATATGAGCAAAGGTACTTGTGTTAAAGTAAATAAATGTTGAAGTAGCTGTAATCTTATGAGGAGATTGAACATAGAGGGAGAGGGATGAGATGAAGATGAAGCTCTGCCCCCAGGAAGAGACGACCTCTATTCCTAGGTATAAAGATGATCTCAGAGAGAGAGATGAAGAGAGCCTTTGCTTTTAAACTGTTCATCTTTAAAATGGTACCCTATGAGTTTACATGGCCTATAGGGCAGCTGTAGCAAGGCTGCATGATATGGAAGGGACTTCACAAACGCAGATTATTCCCAGGTGGCTGTTATTTGTGAGAACTGAAG
>WBMY01013614.1:240279-283991 GCA_013397315.1 Donacobius atricapilla | reverse complement strand
CCGGCCGGTACCGGAGCTCCCGGTGGCATCACCCCTGGGAATGGTACCGGAGCCCGGGCCGGCGCTGGGCACCCCGCAGCAGCAGGGACTGGAGGGGAGCAGCCAGAGCCAGACCCCTCCCAGCCAGGAGCAGACTGTGTCCCCCCACAGCCACCCAGCACAGGAACACCCCGCGAGAACTCCCCAGGGAATACTCCCCAGGACCTCCCGAGGTCTGGAACCTCGAGGCAGAATCAAACCCCCCATAGCCACTGCTGCCCCTCCCCCTGCCAGTGCAGGACCCCCACACCAGTTCCAGCCCCTCCAGCCAGTCCCAAACCCTCCCAACACCAGTCCCAGGCTCCCCAGCCAGTACAGGGCCTCCAGCTGGGATTGGAGGCCCCCAGGCTGTACCTTGTTCCCCTCAGCTGGTACCGAGTCCCCGAGTACCCCCCAGTCCCCAGCTGGTTCCCAGCCAGTCCCAGAGCCCCTACAGATCGTCCTGGTGCTTCCAACCAGTACCAGAACCCACAGCATTATCAGAGCCCCCAGCTGGGACTGAAGCCCCCAACCAGCACCACCCTTCCAGCTGGAACTCCAGCCCTGACTGGTGCCAGGGCCGGTGCTGGCTGTGGGAGCCTGGCTGTGGATGGTGCTGAAACCAGAGAGTGCTGGTGCCCACAGCACCGGGGACATGGGGCAATTCTGGACTGTCCCCAGGGGGTGGGTGATGTCACCCAAGGGTCCTGTGGGGTCCCCACCCTCAGGAAGCACCAGAACCAGGAGTCCCGCTCTGCTCAGATTTTGGGGGATGCTACAAGGCTGTGTTCCCTCCTGGTGATAATGGAACAATTTTAGGGAGAGAGGAGCCAGTAGATCCTTGTTTGTTGCAGTGGGAGTTTGGGAGAGCAGCTTATGGCAGGAGGTAGGACAGCCACAGGAAACCCCAGAGGGGCCCCAGCCTCAGGTGATGGGTGCACCAAGCATCACAGAGGGGGGACTATTCCCTCAGGACTGAGGGTGGGACACAGACCTGGATACCACCAGCTGCAGCTCTTCCTGCTGGGGGTGCCCAGGGCTGTCCTTGGGCTCCCCGTGGAGGGCGACGGGCAACCTCTGCTTGTGTCTGACAGGGACAGGGGCTCAGCTGAGGCACCAGCTGCTCCAGGGAGGGGAGCATGCAGGCGCTTCAGTGGCCCCAGCTCATCCCAGGGGCCACCTGCCCTGGGAAGGCCCTGGAGCTCCCCCAAAAGAGCAAGTTGGGAGCCCTGAACTCCCAGTTCATATCCCTCACCCTCCTCCAGAACAACCTTTTTGGCCCATTTTGTGTTACCACTCCAACAAGCGCCTCTGCAGCTCAGCTCGTTACCCCCAGTGCTGGCAGAGCTGTCAGGAACCAAAAGCTGAGGGGAAGCTGCATCTCAGCCTGGTTTGAGCAGAGGATGTGCTGAGGGTCATGCTCACACTGTGGGGATCAAAGTCCCCCCAGGCCGTGCAATGGGGGCTGGCACTCGCACAGGGACATCTCCCAAGGGAGGTCTGGGGGCTGCACAGGAACTGGCTCCAGGAAGCACCTTCTCAGCCACACTCAGGGGTTCCTGGCTGGAAAATGGTTATTTCAAGGCAGATCAGGATGGGCCAGGCAGGGCTTCCAAATTGGGACTTGCTGCCCTTGGACCTTTCTCTTCCTCTATGCAACACGGCAGGGAACTGCAGCATCAGGTGCAGCAGAGATGATCCAGCACCTGCTGGGCTCCTCAGGAGCTCTGAGGCTGCCAGCCCGAGGGGGAGAGTCCCTCCCTGTGCCCTTCTGGTGGTCCTTGGCACCACAGGGACAAAGGTGCTCAGCCGGGGTGGATCTACACCCAGTACCAGGGAACAGCTGTTCTAAGGGAAGGTGTGCCTGCCCAGGGCACGGGGTTGGAACTGGATGATCTTTAAGGTCCCTTTCAACCCAAACCATTCCAAGATTCGGTATCTCCAGCCTGAGCACCTGATCCAAGGCCTACAGTCTCCCCAAGGGACCATGAAGCAGCTGCTTCAGTCCCCCAGACCAGGGACTCCGTGGTGTAAGACACTGGTCAGCATGAGGAGGGGGCAGGTAGCACTTGGGGGTCCCTCTCCCCTCCCTGGAAGGGCCAGGCTTGGTGAAAGACAACTGCTGATCTCCCAGGTCAGCTCACTACCATGAGCTATCCCACTCTTCCCAGGGGCCACTCTGGAGCTCTGGTCACACAGGCCACGGGCCAGGAGGGGCCATTCCTCTGTCCCCAGGGCCCCCTCTCTGCTGTTGGAGGGGCTCAGAGCTGGGCACTCCCTCCAGGAGCTGAGCACACCAGGACAGTGGCTGGTTGGTGCCCCAAGCCTCCCTCTCCCAGGGATCACCTTCCTGCTGGGACAGCTGGTGGCTACAGGGACACCTCCATGGCAGAACCCCGAGCCCTGTGGGGTTCAGCTCCTGCTCCAGTTTTGATCAGCCCTTCATTACAGGGGCTGCAGCATGTAAAGAACTGGAGTTTGGCTGTTGCACTGGAGAAGGATTTAGCTCAGGAGGAACCTCTGAAGCTTCACGTGTCCCAAGTCTCTGCTCCCACTACATGATCCCACTCCAAGTCTTCCCTTTAAGCCTGGAGTGAAGGAGGGATTGTTGTCCTTCATTCAACGACTGAACATCACCAAGGACAGACCCCACTCCTCTGGGTGCCTGGCCCAGGGCTGTCCCACGCTCCTGGGCCCTGAGCCTTTCCTTTTCCCAGCCTGTACCTGGAAGCAGCTTGACACCTGGCACCACAGAAGGGTCGGCTCCATTCTGCTTGGAGCTTCCCTTTAAGAAGCCCCAGGCTGCTTTTAGACGCTCCAGAACATACTCTTAGCCAGCCCAGCCCATCTCTGACCTCTATCCCTTGGTCCCATGCCCAGGAGAGGACAGCAGGCTCCTATCAACTGCTCTCCAGCTTCTGCACACCTCTCCTTGCTGGGCAGCACCCCTGCACTGGGCACAAGTGTCCCAGGGCCTGCTGACCACGCTCCTCTGGCAAACCACAGCTGGGGTGATGTTCTGGGGCTGGACAAACTGCTGTGCCCCCTTCATCAGGGTGCCCATTGCCCGCAGACCCCTTCCAGCAAAGCTTCCTCCACCCAAACCCTACTGCTCTGCTCCTGCCCCAGACATTCCACCCACAAGGCAGAGCAGAATCTCATCCCTCCATTTTATTTCAAAGATTAAAAGTTCGTAAAAAAACCCCAAACAAGTTAAAAACACCTGAAAATACTCAAAGACAACCCCCAGACCACATGTCAAGAACAAATCTCATCCCCATGACCCTCCTTTTCTAAGTCTTTGCAGCTCTGGGGACCATGTGAGAGGAGGAACAGGCTCTGTTACCCTCTGAAAGGGCAAAGAACACACGGCCGTTGAGGAGAGACTTCCAGAGGCACCACTGTGTCAGGGGCCTGTGAGGACTTAGAAGAAGCTGCTGGCTCTAAGTGTGGCCAGCAGAGAGGAGGGAAGATCACAGCCACGGACAGTGAAACCACTACACCCCCATCAGTTCCCAATGGGATTGCTGCCCAGGCTGCCAGTGCTGTCTCTTGGATGTGCCTCGTGGTCCTGACACAGAGGGTGCCTCAGTAAATCCCTTCCCAGCTCCCACCGAGGGTCCAGAAAGCAGCCTGGAGGTGATTTTAGCTGCCAAACAATGTCCCAAATATGGGGAAAGAGGCTCTTCTGGTCTCTGTGCAGCAGTTCCTGCAGTTCTTGTCCTTTTGGCCTGCCCAGGGCAGCTCTGACTCCTTCAGCACCGAGCAGAGCTGAGACTCATACCCGCTGTCCCTCACGCTGACGTGTGTCTGCTGCAGCAAGTCCCTGTCCACAGCCGGAATCCTGCAGCCCTGCACACCCGTGAGCCTGGGGAGCAGCTGCACATCCCAGTCTGACCCTGAGGAGCTCCTGCTGAAGCCCTGAGCAGCCTCTGGGCTCTGGGCAGCAGGCAGGAGGACGCCGGGGCTCTGTGCCCGCTCCGTGCCCTGCCTGAGGACATCGGGAGCTTCAGGGGCTGTTTCTTCTGCTGCCCTGACATGGAGCGAGCAGCAACATCTGGCTTCAGCCATAGGCAGTGTGGGAGAGGGCAGGCAGCCAGCAGGGCAGCTGGTCCTGCTCGCTGTGCTCTCCAGACCAGGCCCATTCCCATTCCTGGGTGTGTTGTCACTGTCCCCTCTGCGCTGCCTCCCTTGGGCTCTCTCCTTGCTCCAGCCGTGCTTGCTGACAGTGCTGGCTGCAGCTGCCTCCCCAGGATCAAAACGTGCAGCCACAGCTCCCAGGGATTCTGGCTGGGATACAGGGTCCGCAGGGCTCTCACACAGGCACAGATCCAAAGCAAGGGAGCTATGAGGTCTGTTGGAGAGCTCTGTGCCCAGGGGCAGGCTGCCAGCCCCCACCACACTGGGCAGGCCTGGCTCAGACACCTGCCCTACACCCTGTGACCCCATCCCTCCATCCACCGGCCCCATCTGCTCACCCAGAGGGGAGAGGCCAAAACCCAGCTCCAGCCTGGGCCTCTTTCCCACCTGGGAGCTCTGTCTGGAGCACAGCTGGCGCTTCCTGGAGGCAGGCTGTGCTTGGGGAGGGTGCCTGACTGACCCAGGCTGTGTATGAGATTCAGATGAAGAAGCCATTGCCTCTCTGACAGGAGTGGGTGTTGCATGAGGCCCCCAGCCCAGCTCAGGAGCCAAGCCTGAACCTGAAGCCCCCAGCCCAGCCTCCCCCATGGTGCCATGGGCAGCACAGACCCCTCTGCTGAGCCCTGCTCCCCTGGGCAGCTGCAGGGAGCTGTGCCTTGACAAGCCCCCTCCTCCTCTGGGATCTCTGACCCTATCCCTGGGCAGGCAGGGGGAACATCCCTTGGTCTTCAGGCCATGATCCAGCTCTGCATCCGGTACCAGTTCCACAGCACCCTGCTCAGGCTGCTCCCCTTCCTTTCCCAGCTCTGATGGCAGCAGCTTGATTCCTCCAGCGCTGTGTGCTTGAGGCACTGCACGTTCATCTGCCAGGGAGGCCCTGGGCACCCTGAGAGGAACCATCAGTTAATGCTCACCCAGCCCCAGCAACACCTCCCCAGGGAGACAAGCCCTCTCCTGCAGAGCAGGGTATTTGCAGCCCTTGCTCAGGAGCAGGGAAGCAATTTTAGCCTGGTGAGGCCCAGAATGACTCTGCTGCTGGCAGAGACGGGCAGCACAAGGGATCTCAGCCTCCTCAGCTCAGTGCCCAGGCATAGGGGGGCTACAGTGCAGCAGGGTTTGAGTCAGACACAGGGACAGAAGAGGTGGGCTTAGCTGCCCTTTCTCTAGGTTAAGAGGCACTAGGAGTCCATGGGAAGTTCCCTGAAGGAGAAAACCCATGGAAATGCAGGAACACCTCTCCCAGGGTTTGTCTAAGCCTTGCCCAGCCAGTACCAAGTCCTGCTTCAGCCTCTGATTCCCAGGCACAGGGACCCCATTCCATGAATGTGCCATGCAGCACCCTGATGCCTTTTGGGCTCCAGGAGTTCCCAGATTCCCAGACTTACTCAGCTGACCACTCCACAAAGCTGTTGGTGAGCTGGGAGATGACACGATCCACAGGGATATACTGGGAGTTGTCCTGGGCAAACCACTGGTGCTGTGGGCTCTGGAGATGCTGGAAGGTGACAGAAGACCTTTAACAACACTTAAAGTTTTGCCAGGAAGGGAATTTGCAATAACAGGCACTTCCCACAGCATAACCGACCAGAGGGCAAAGGGACAGAGCTGGCAGATTTGGGAATACACAGTGTCCTGTTCCCTGCTCCTGTTGATGAGGAAGCTGTGTCTGGATCCAAGAGCGGCCCACAGGCTCCCCAGCAGCAGGAAATAGACTCCACCACCACTGTCTGGCACTAACCCCTTGCTTGGCACCTTCCAGGAGATAAAAAACCACCTCCCACCTTTTCAATCTGCCCATGCCCCATGGCTGCCACAGAACAACCTCTCTACCTTATGGATCATCCCCGGATGATCCTTGAGGTTTTTGCACCCCAAGAGAGGAGCATGGTGTGCTCCAACCTTCAAACCCACTGTGCTCTGACCTGCTGGTCTGGGCACACAGATATACCATGTTCCCATCTCAGAGGCAGATCCTGCTGGACACAGCAATTCCTCCCAAAAGAGTTCATAGTGCTAACGTGACATGATTAACACATAATTAACAAAGCCTCTAAGTGCCCCCCGTAACTCTTGCAAGGAACCAGGTCCCAGGGGAACCTTTACCTTCTGCAGCTCTTCAAAGGTCTCTTGGCAGCACTCACAAAACCCCCTCCTTTTCCTGGTCACGGTGACGTGTGTGGAGCAGGGGCTCTTCCCGCCGGCGCTGTGCAGGGCACAGCCCTCAGCACCCCTGCAAGGGACAGAACAGGGGTCACCCTGCCTGGCAGCACCAGCAGGGACCCAGCACTGGGCTCCTTGTGTCCACATCCAAAATAGAACCACCAAATCTGGTGGTTCCCAGATGCCAGGAACCAGCCATGAGCAGGAGCAGGGATAAACAATTGCACAGAAGGAGCTACAGCCTACCTGGCTTGGCAGGAATTGGAGAGGCTTTTAAGAGGCTCAAATGGGCTGGAGCTTTTGGGTGCCAGGAAGTTGAGGTCAGGAAAGCTTTGGAACTGGTGATGGAAGGGCCGAAATTGCCTGAGAGCAGCAGATCAGGACATCAGACTCATGGCAGTGCTGGCAAGGCTTCAGAGCTGTCCCTCCTGCAGCCTGGAGGGGCTCAAGGTGCCACTTCATTTACGATGAGACGCTGTCCAGTGCTCTCTTATGGCTGTGTCAGAGTTCCCATTCCTCACAGAAAGTGTTAAAACCCAGCTCCCAGTAACAGCCCCACTGGGGCTGGACAGAAGGCACGTCTGCTTGCTCAGCCCAGATGCCACCTTTTGCCCCAGGGCAGAGCTCTGCAGTATTTCCAGTACCCCACAGCACAGGAGGGTTTTGATTCCCAGGCCACACCTCTCCCCTCACTTCATTGCATGCAGGATATAAACCCCAATATTTGACTCAATTGAGATGCCTCAAACGTTGCCTTCAGAATAATTAATTTGCCCTGTGGATGCTGGTAGAGTTACAGACTCCTCAGAAACACCACAGGGATCGGGCCCCCTGTGCCCAAGGCTGTCATCAAGTTACAGGCCCTGACCTCCTGTGCTTCAATCTCACTGCTGAGGGCTTGGATGGATTAAGTGACCCGCTGAGGATCACACACAGAATCTGAGCAAGGAAGGAAACTGATGTCAAGTTTCATTTAACACCTTTTTTCTCCCTGACACACAAGACACCTGGATTGTTTCTCTAAACTCCATCTGCCTCTCTCTAGCAGAGAGTCAGCTTCCCAGTGTGGAACAGGGTCTGCACAGAAGTCAGGCTCTCCCTCATGGGCAGAACAGTCCCTGGGAATGAAACCAGTGAAGGAGAGACCCTGAGGTTTTAGGGTGGGATATTTAGAAAGGTCTCATTTACCTGCTCTGGTCTTCAACTTTCAGAAAAGGGGGCTTCAATTTTCCTGCCAGAGAGAAGCCTGGTTAGTTTTCCTGGCCAAATTCCCCACTTAGTCACTCATTCCCCAACAGAACTGGGCTCCAGAGCTGAGTACATCAGAACTTCTGGCACTCATGAATGCCAAGTTGTGGCCAAGCACAGCCAAAACAGTTCTTTAGGTGATCTTCAACAGCCCTGGCCCCAAGTGTGCAGTGGGGTAACCAAACCCCAGACAGCCCAACCATGGGACGTTTCCACCTTTGGAAGAGTATTCAGCCATCCCCTCACTTCTTTAATGCTCCTCAGTCTTGCAGCCACTGGCCTAACCCCGAGCCTTCTGACTCCAGCCCCTAGAATTGCCACACAACCCCCCCAACAATGTACCACGGAGTATGAGGAGGGAGCTCAGGAACTGCAGTGGCTGCTGCACTGGCTCAGACCTCTGCAACAGCTTCCAGCACCTTTTCCTCCATTCACCCTGCCTCAAGGGCAGAGCCTGGCTCATCACCCTGGCTCAGGCCAGGATGGTGATGTCAAAGCAGCAAGAGATGCTGGAGACAAACCAAGGTGCTGCCCAGCCAAGCCTGGCACCAGGACACTACTCGAGAGCAGTACCTGGCCTCTGCTCAGTTCCCGAGGAGGGCAAACAGCAGCTTTGCTTCCTATGGGGGCATAAAAGAGATGGAGAGAGCAAAAGAGTCTCAGCAAGTGCATTCAGGGAAAAGGTTTTCAGAGCCAGTCTGGGAGGGGAGGTTCCAAGGTCCCTCCTGTCCTGCAGGTACGTTCCAATCACATTACGCTCACCTTGGAAACCTGAATCCTGATCTGGCTAAGAAACAAATAAACACCAAGGTGTCCCCACAAGGCATCTGCCTGACCCTGAAACCAAGCCTCTCCTGCCTCCCTCATGGCCTCTGAAGGGCAAGGAGTTTTGTTTTCTTGTGATCCTGGCACTCAATGCTATTTTTTCCAAAGATATTTCACTCTTCTTCCCCAGAAAGGCTGAGCCCACCTGTCCTCACCCTCTGCTTGCCTCAAATGTGCTGCTACGTCACCGAAGCAGCTATTTCAGTACAGGATCAAGTTTTTTCCATGCAAACACTGCCAAATGCTCAGCACTTCTGAGAGAGAGGCCATGTGCAGGCCCCAGATCCAGCTCAGATGGGTGCACGGGCCCTGAGTGATCCCAGCAGCGACAAATGGCTCCAATGTCACTGCGAGACCCCAGGCCAGGCTCAGAGTGTGCCCAGCACAGATCTCAGAGCTTGTAGGCACAATCTGCCACATCCAACAGCTTCTCAAACCTTTCTTCAGCACCTCCCCCCCACCCCAAAATGCAAAATAACTCCCAAGTATCTCACACACAGTCCAGGTTGGAGTCTGCTCCAAACCATTCCCAGGCGTTTGCTCTCTGATGCACAGAGTCAAACAAGTCACAGATCAACTGACGTCACCAGGGCCAATTTCAGCACCACAATTGGCTCTTGTCTAATTGCAGATGAGAACCTGGCTGTTCCCCCTCCCTCCTCCCTGGGAAGCGCCATCCCCAGATCGGTGTCTCAGCAGCACATCTCAGCCCAACAGAAGTGAGTGGGCTGGGAGGAACACACTCTCCTCTGCAGGGTGCATTATTCCTCAAAACCTCCTTTAAGCTGCTGGATTCAATGTGCAGCAGCACTGTTCTCAGGTGCCTTGGGATTCTGGGAGCTGTCAGCAAAGGGTTTTTAGGATTTTTAAACACAGCATGAAATCAAAGGTCCTCAGCTGTCCTGGGAGGCTGCAGCCAGACTCCAACAAGGAGTAACAGAACCCATTCAAGGGGAACTGCCTAAAGAGTTGGCATATTTTGGGATTGCCAAAGGTTTTGATGTATTTCAAATTCTAAATGAGGCTTCTCCAAGCAGCTCCACTTCGGAGCATAAACAGCAACACAACTTCCAGGCCTACCTTTGTGAATTTTGGATCTGGATGCAGGGCATTTCACCTAGAGAAAGAAGGGACATATTCAGCATGGGAGCAGCACAAGCAGAGGATGCAGTTCCTGATCCCAGAGCAGCAGCAGCCTCACCCACCATTTCAGCCACCTAGAGCACCTCTCCTCATTTTGTCTCCCAAGCTCCCCAGGGTTAGTTGAAATACAACATAAAGGCTGCCACACCGTGTACTTACATCCCACCTTCCCCCTGACCTCTCCAATGCATTAACCAATCCTTTGGTGAGCCAGTGTACCAGCCACATCATCATCATCACACTTTGCTTTGCTTGTGCGTGTGGTTTTTGCTTTCCCTCTTAAATCATCTTCATCTCAACTCATGAGCTTTCTCACTTTTTCTCTCCCAGTTCTCTCCCCACCCTGGGGGATCAGAGGGTGGCTGTGTGGGGCTGAGTTGCCATCTGGTGTTAAACCATGACTCTTAGTCCCCTAGGGTCAGTCAGTATTAGCTGTGCTATGGATGCTGATACTTATCAACAGCTGCCTCATTCGCATCTGGGTTTAGCCCCAACTTTATAAAAGGAAAAATCATTTGAATTTTTTCATCTCTATCACTAACAGAAACACTAGATTGCAGTGTTTCTGACTGGCCCACTGGCACTGAAGTTGCTACAAGAACTGTTAAACGCTGCCCAGGGACCCTGAACTCCTGAAACTGGCTGCAGTTAAGTTGTTACCTCTGTCTTCTGGCACTGCTTCCTTGCTCCTGAGATGTCTCGCAGCAGCTGCTGGGCATAGGACAACATTTCTGTGCAGGTGGGATGTCAAAGGGCCAAAGGTCAGGCAGGGAAGGGAGCCATTCCCCTCAGACTGTGGCACACCCCCCATGGCACTGGGAAAAGCCAGAGCCTTCAGCCCCTGGCAGAGCATCTCCCCAGGGAATGGTCCAAGATGAAACCAAGAGAATATTTTGAGGGACAGCCCTGTTTGCTCTCTAGCAGAGCTAGAGGCTGCTGAGGCTCTGCAGGAAGGAGACACTGGCAGAAGCTCTGCAGCACAGAGAGCAGAGCCCGAGGTCTCACAGCCCCAGAGGCCGAGCAGAGCCCAGGGACAGGATCCAGACAGGCTCAGCCACAGCTGTATGTCACTGTCATCAGACACTCAGGAACCTTTTACTCCAGACCTATTATTAGTATCAGAGTTCCACCATCTGTCTTCCCCATCACCCCCTCCCCATCCATCATGGGGATGGGAGGTGCCTTCAGAACAGGTCCTTAAACACCAGCACTTTCTAATTAAACCTGACCAAATCCTGCCCTTATCATGATTGTACTTCCAGGTTAATCAGTAAAAATGGTCTTTTTGGAACAAATTGATGTCCTGACTGAGATATTAACATTTCCTAATGTTCCACCTTTGGTACATTACAATGTATCCTGTGTTTGCTGTGGCAAATGTGACAGTGGCACGTTCTGCACACACAAATCTGGTGTTTGAGGGCAGACCCGGCTGGAAAGGATGGCATCACTCCAGGATATCTGTCTTCAATTTCTTCCTTCTGTTCTACTCTCCTTACATCACTTCTGCTCCACCTGTCTCCAAAATCCCTCACCACCAGCAGCCTCTTTGCACCCCACAGCGAAGGATACCATCCACGTGCAGGATCTGGACTCCCCACAGGCGAGCGTTGGCGAGGATGCTGCTGCCACTGCAGGTGTCCTGTACAGAGAGGTTTGGCAAAGCACGGCTCAAAGCACAGCCACGTGCAGCTCTAAACCGAGCTCAGGGCCCTTCCTGCTGCCCAACTGACAGAGCACCGCGTGCCTCTTATTAAAATCAGGGCACAGCAGTAAAGGATGGAACTCATGCTTTATCTACCCCAAATTAACAGCAGCATCTCGGGCAAATGTTTGATGCTTGCTATAGCATGAGCTTCTAAGTGGGCACTGAGATTTATCTGGCTACTTGTGACCTCAGGGAAAGGAGCCTTTTGCCCCAGCTACATTGCTTTAGTTCTTCTTAGGCTAAAAATTCATCTATCAACAGGCCTTGTGTTAATGATTCTCTTGTGCTGAGCACCCAGATGGCTGGGACAGGCCTTAGGGGTACAACACTGGATGACACAGCTCCATAAATAGCTGCAACCAGGAGCACTACACAGTATTCTGCCACAAGCAACTGCTTTGTGCCTTTCCCAGCCCCAGGATGTGTTTTGTCAGCAGGGCAGGGGTTCTGCAGGAAGGCTGGCACTGGTTCTGCTCTGCTCAGCAGAACTCTGAGCACACCCAGCCCCAGCAGAGCCCATCCAAGGCTGCTCACCTGGTTCTTCATGGCCTTGTGCAGCAGCTCCTTCCCCCGGCTCAACAGCACCTGTGGAGAGAGGAGACAGGAAGAGGCCATGGCAAAGAGCTGGAGAGTAATGATCCCTGGGGATCCCCACACTCTGCTGGGCTCATCTCTGCCAGGGGAGAGAGTCTTTCCAGGGAATGCAAACCGCAGAGAGGACCACTCAACTGCACCACCAGCACCAGCCAAGGCTTGGAATTATCGACCAGCAGTGCAATGAAGGCTCCAGAGTGTGCCAAGGGGAAGCAGCAATTTAGCTTAGAAATTGCCTGCTGCATCATGGAATTGTTCAGGCTGGAAAAACCCTGTAAGGTCATCAAGTCCAACCCTTCCCCAGGACGGTCAAGGTCACCACTAACCCCTGTCCCCAGCTGCCACACCCACAGTTTTTAATACCCTCCAGGGATGGAGACTCCACCACTGCCCTGGGCAGCCTGTGCCAGGGTTGGACAACCCTTTCCAGGAAGGACTTTTCCTTAACATCCAATCTAAACCTGTCCAGCACAACTTGAGGCTGTTTCCTCTTGTCCTGCCACTTGTTACATGGGAAAAGTGACCAAGCCCCATCTGGCTACAACCTCCTGTCAGGGAGTGTAGACAGATCAGGGCCCTCTGAGCCCCCTGTTCTCCAGGCATCCCAACATGCTGGCCAGGGTTAGGAATATCCTGGGAACTGAGCCTTATTTTCAGGCCAGTCATCTCAGCAGATTGGTTCAGCTCTTTGTTAGACAAGGGACAGTGCTGGGAGCCAGGACAGGACACAAAAACTGGGAGAAAGCTCTGCAGCTCAGGTTTCCCACTGCAGTGGTTCAGCTCCAGCTGGCAGAGATTCCCCATGCCTGGACTGGGGCAGCTGCCCTTCCCCAGTCACAGCTTCCAGCAGACGCCATGTTCAAGGTGGGATGTTGGAGGCTGGCCGCAAACATTTGTGAGCAGAAAGCCCAGCTCCAACAGGCAAATGGAACCACGAGAAGCCCCTTCCTGCAGGAGGCCCTCATGGATCTCCTCCCAGGGTATAGGAGCCTTCTCCTGTGTCTGTGAGTGCCCAGAGACTGCAAAGGTTTTCTCTGGTCTACACTTCTCTGTCTTTTCTCACCACACCTCTGCCTGTTCCCTCAGGAAGGCCAAGGCCTCCACTTCCTCTGCCATTCCAGCAGATTTCCTTGATTACAGCCCAGAGCTGTCACATGCACATTTGAGTAGACAATTATGGCAGACACAAGGAGTATGAATAGGAACAGCCAGGGAAAGAAAAACAGAGCAGGGAAAAAACCACATAGAATATTTGCTCACAGCAGGAACAACTCCACCTTCCAAAACTGGCCCCAGATTCTACCCTACAGACCTTTTGGGCAAAACTTTTGTAGCTCTTACAGTGTGTGGTGGCTTCTGGCGAGGTCTGTTTGGGTTCCCTTTGGGGGCAGCAGGCACAGAGCTCGTGGATTTTGTGCCTTTTGCAGTTGGGCTGCTCTGCTTCTCCTCCCGAGGCCCGGCCCAGCTCCGCTTGGCCTCTCTGTTGCTGGACACCACGCAGGTGACTTCTTTGCTGAGGAAGCTTTCGGTCACCTGCAGCAAGACAGAACAGAGCAGCTCTGCAAGTGTCTGACCCTGAGCTGACAGAGCCCTGCTAAACAAAGCTACTGCCCCTGGCTCAACCCCCACACAGCCAGGGGACTGCTGGAAGTAACAACGTTCCTTCTTTCACTCCATACTGCTGTCTCCAAAAGGAGGAGATCCTGTGATGCCTTAGGGATTAACTGCAAACAGTCACCAGAACTTCAGATCCAGATCCACGACTCTGTCACTGCCACCTACTCCTCACACAGTGCTTTAAAAAAAAGCCCCAACATCTGAGGAAAAGGCCCAGGACATCCTGGATCAGCCTGGAGGAGCTCTGTCCACAGGAGAACATAACAAGTTTCAGAAAAATAAAGGAGAAAGTGAACAATTGGGCAAGCAGCTCCACAGACAACAGGACAGGAGGGAACCAGAGAGATGAAACACATACACACACCTTTGCACAGGAGCTACCAGGCCAAGAAAGAGGTGGAAACCCAAAAGTTGGGACGCTAGTGGTATTGTAAGGCAATAATGACTTGGCCTCTCAGAATCTGTGCAAGAGGCAGTGTCATAGGAATCAGGTGTGAAGCCCTCAGGAAGATAAAGATGTGGGCAGCCCAAAATCACAGCTGCTGAACAAGCTGGTTCTGCTCCATTGCAGAGTCCCTGTAGGTGGAGATTCCCAAACCATGAAGCGGGTGTGAAGCGCTGCAAGGGTCACTGCAGGCTGTGCTGCAAGTACAGCAGAGAGGGAATCACAGCCTCCCCATCCAAATAACGTTTCAGAGTGTCACCAACCCCATGCCAAGTTCAAGGTGCCAGGTGCAGCCCAAGGCCACAGGATGTCCTTACCTGTGTCCTGAACTACACACAGAACCTGGGCTTGGATATTGCTGCCAAAGAGCTGCTTCACAGACAGTGGCCGTGGTGTGGTTCAACACCTCTACAGATGCAAGAGGAATGAGAGTTCCCCTGCCAGTGGACTTCATTTCAAAGAGGCAGGGCCAGGAAAGTGTTTGATAGGAACCCAAAGGATGGTTAAAGTCTAAAATTATTTCCAAGTAACACAGCAGCTGTGTAGAGAAGTAATTGTCTGCTGGGAGCATGGGGTTCTCCGGGTTGAGGATGCTCAGCTAGGAAAGACATCCCAAGTGTGGGGGGCACATCCAGGGGAGGGCAGAGAGAAACCAGCAAGTTCAGGATGAAGGTGCAATTCATGAAAGGGAAAACAGTGCAAGTCACCTTCCCCATGCGTCTGTGAAGCAGCTCTTTGCTGCAGCAGTGTCCATATTGTAGGATTTAAGTTTTGAGGTTACATGAGATGATCACCTCAGAGAGATTAAAGAACTTGAAAACAAATAGTAACAACTGTTAGAACAAAACTATGCACAAGAGTAATAAGGAGACTGAAAGATGAACAACAGGTACAACCCCATGCTCAGCTCCAGCTTAAGGGACTGACTGAGGTGATGCTACCTTTTGAAGTGTTTTGGGACAGAATAAAAGGAATTGATGAGGAATATCAGCAACAAGGAAACCTGGAGGCCATGAAGGATGCCACTGGGATCCACCCAAATAACAGGATCTCAGGGAAACGGGTCCAGATGGCTTTTCTAGGAAAGCCATGAGAAAAGCACACAGCTCCACGATAAGAACCTTGGTTAGCATTTCCCTACTTTGCCCTATGTTGAAATCCATTAGGAAGTCCCACAACTTCCCTAAAAAATCAAACTGCCACAGGCTGTTGTCAGCGATGAGGGGGAACAATGCATTAGTTACAGCCACCTGGAAAACGTGTCCCTGGCCAGGCATCCCTTAATCGCTGGGTGAGGGGGCAGCCGTCAGCACACAGCCAGCTATCAGCTCCGGGAGGTGCCCTGGGAGGGGCAGTCGGGGCTCACCCCCGGCAAGCGCTCCCAGGACGAAGTGACCCTCACCCCCGACCGCAAACACCTCCATGGCCAGCGAAGCGGTCACCACCGCCCGGGACCCCCTCCCATGGTGGTCACCAGCACCGGCAGCCGGGAAGCACCGGAATGTCGGAGGGAAACGTTGGTCCCGGGCCGGCCCAGGGACCCCCGAGGGGCAGGAGCGCGGGGATGGAGGGGACCTCCACCAGCCCCCCGGGCTCCGGCTCATGGGAAAAACAAGACAATCAGGAAACATTTAAAAAATGAGCAGAGACAGAAAAGGAGCGAGACTCCCCAAGACACTCCCCCACTGCCAGGGACTCCGCAGCCCCGGGCCTCCCTCCCGGCCCTCGGGCCGCGCTCACCCCGCCGAGCCGCCCGATGGCCTCCGCCAGGTCTCGGGCGCTGCGGCCGCTCGGCAGGTCCAGGTAGAAGGACTGTCCGCGGAGAGGCCGAGAGGAGGCCGCGCCGGCCATGGCCCTGCCCGGCGCCCGGAGCCGCGGGCAGCTTGCCGCTTGTCTTCGTTTAAATTCCGCCGCCCGCCCCGCCCCGCACGGCGGCCGCGCAGGGACGCGCCGCTCCACGCGATACCGCTCTCCCGGCGAAGGAGAAGCTGTGCCACGGGCGCAGGGGTCACACGGGGCACACCGANTCCCCTCGCCGATGAACGCGCCGTGCTCCCGCCGGGGCTCCCCTGCGGCCCAGGAGGCGACGTGGGGCTGCGGCCTCCACGGGCCGGGCGCTCCGCGGGTCGGGCGGGTCGGACAAGGCGGCGCGGCTCCCCCGAGCCCCGGGCTGCATCAGCCCCTGCCCGGAGTGGGTTATCCCCTGTCGGGGAGGACACCCACATCCAGGGGCTGGTTTTGCCCCCACCAGCGGGCCTCGCGCGGTGCTTGTGNTTGCGGGGTTTTGGGTGCCTGTTTGGGGGCGTTGTTGGCTGGGGAGGAGTTTTGTGGCAGGCTCGGAGCTGATGGAAGCTCTGGCCCGTGCTGTGGAAGGGGGGGGTCGTGGGGATCCCCTTTGTTTGTGTGCAGCGCTCAGGGTTCGCCGCGAGCTGGGCGGCCTGGCAGCGCTGGCTCGGCTTCGAGAGGTGACTCCATGGTCAATCTCCTGGCACGAGTGTGCTGGGCCGTGCTCTCGTGCCTCACACACGCGGTGTCTGTCAGGAATCGGCTCCGGCTGCGGCTGGGACGGACAGGAGCAGCCGGGGTGAGCCTGGGGGGTGGGCAGGGCCTGCCTCTGCCCCCGCCAGATTCCTGGCAGCCAGGGGAGTGCAGGCAGGGATTTCTCTTCGGGAATCCTTGTGTGATTTTTACCGTGTCTGTGTCTCGGGAATTTTTAATTAATGGATATTTCATAGTGTAAAATGCTAACTCATGAGTGGTGCTGGTGTTGGGAACTGTCTGCTCAGTGGCTGTTGCTGATTTCCTCCCAGAATATCAGTGTGGGAGCACAAAACCCGGAGGCGCTGGGTGGGTAGAATCAGCGTTTTCTTATCACAAGTGTGACACCATTCCTTCTGTACACTAACTGTGCCATTCCAGATGGGTTTCCTAAAAGTCAGAGCACCCTCCCCTGCCGTCCCTTCAACTGTTTTTGAGCCTAAAAGAGCTGGAGAAGCAAACAGTGCATCCTGAGGGATGGAGCCAGACATCTTTGCAAAGTGCTGCCCTGCAGTAGCTGAGGTTAATTAACCTCCCTGTAATTACCAGACTTCATTCCATCCCCATCACTGTGCCTGGCTCTCTCCAGGCCTGGGAAGTTGTCCTGCCTGAGCAGTGCTGGCTGGCCCTGCCACTGATATCCCCCTGTTTTCTGCTGTTTCCCCTTTTCTGCTCAGTGCAGAGGTCCCTTCTGTGGTGCTGCTGCCAGGACTGAGCAGTTGTGGGGTTCCCATGTCCCTCAAGTCCAGGGCTGCCCCAGTCACATCACGGCCTTTTCCTTCTCTGCCACAGCTGAGTTGAGCCTCATTTGCAGTTTATAGCTCAGTTTCATTTTTCTGCTATTCCTGTAAAACATTTTTTGTCTCTTGAACCCTCAGACTTTGTAATTACTCTTTATAGTCTGTTCTTTTTGAAATTTCTCTTTTGTTTCTTTATTTTTAGACTCTGTGCTTATTTCCATATAGACTTTTGAAATAGTGTTTTATTTGGTGAATTTGGGGGTTTTCTTGCCAAGTCTATTCTCCTAGTTCCAGACACAAATTACAGACAATTTTTTTAATTCACTTGTTTGAATTTCACAAACCTTATTAAAATAAGGTGACATCTCAGGTGATATCTGCTGTCATGTCCATGGTTCCTCAGTCCTGATCACGTCTTGCAACGTGAGTTTATTCAGATGTCACCATTTCTAATCAAAAAACTTAAAATTTGAGTTCTATTTCTGTTCAGTTCTTGTCTTTAAACCAGACAGAATCTGCCTCATTTGTGTTTTCCATGGTGGATTTTTCTCTGTTTTACTGAACTCCAAACCAACATAATTTCTTGTTTGTTTGGAAATATTTGGTGGTGCCCCCGAGCTCTGTGACCCCCCATCAGTGGTGTTTGACTCGCCCACGTTCCATGGTGCAAATGCCAGTCAGCTCCAAGACCTTCAGCACCTTTAAATAAGAAATTTAAGCAGGGAAAAAAACACCTGCAGAAGCACAGCTGGAGAGAGGAGTGAGAAGCTGTGAGAGGAGCAGCTCTGCAGGGTCAGTGAAGGAGGGGCAGGAGGTGCTCCATGGCTGAGATTCCCCTGAGGTTCTCTGGGGATTCCCATGGTGAGGCAGCAGTGCCCCTGCGGCCCCTGGAGATGCACGCTGGAGCAGGGATTCACCTGCAGCCCTTGGAGGAGCCCCTGCTGGAGCAGGGGGATGTGTCCCACTGCCACTTCCCAGTCGTGTTTAATGGCCAAGGGGGACCAGAATGTCACTGCTGGTGGAGGTGATGGTCTGTCAGCACCACCACAGTGGTTTCAGCTCTGTACTGGCCCTGACCTATGACTTATCCCATGTAATTTATTCCCTTTAGTGAGCTTGGTGTGGAGGTGGCACTGAGTCACTTCCCTGTGGCCTTGCTCAGGAAGAGAGAGGATGCTGGGTCAGAGGCTTTGGAAGCAAAGGGCAGGGCCGTGGCACCTGCACAGCCACCATTGTGAAACCCATGTGTGTCAGAGCTGTTCTTGTGCACAGAAACCAGACACAGTGTGATTGTGTCATCCCAGGGAAAACAGAGCCCTGTGTGTGCTTAACAGGCAGATTTGGGGTGAAAAGCTGTATTCCTGATCCTTTGTGGCTGCTGCTTTTCCTGTCTGACTGGTGCTGGTTTGAAGCAGCCAACTCTGTTCCAAATCTGAGGAGTCTCTTTTCCCTTACTAGGAAGAAGATCTCTTGAACGATGTGTGCAGGGAGGTTGTGGAAAGGTGGTCTGAATCCCAGGTCGTCGATGCCAAAGAAGAGAAAGAAGGTAGAGTGCCGTGCCTTGGGGTGCTGTGCCATGGTCCTCTGTGGGGTGACCTGCAGGGTCTCACCTCAACAGAACTTTGTGTTTGTCCTGGTAGGACTTAAACCAACGCTGCCCCATGGCTGCAGGTCTGACCTGCCTCTCATTCCATTGCTGCTCACTCTTTCACCTGGCATGGGGAGGAGCAGCTTCACTTTGGGCTGCCCCAGCATTTGCTGCTCTTTGGGTCCATCATCCTGCGGGGGAAAAGCATTTTTTTTGTTTGTTTGTTTTCTTGGTTGTGGGGTTTTTGGCCTTCTGTTGTTGTTTTTTGGTTTGGCATTGAGTTTTTTTGTGGTGGTTGGTTGGGTTTTTTTGGTTTGGTGTGGGGTTTTTTGTTTTGCCTTTTTTTTTAGTGCGGTTTTGGTGGGGTTTTTTCATGTGTGTTTTTTTCTATAGGATTTTTTTTTCTGATAAGATGGTCATTAAGGTCCAACCCAAACCATTCTGTGGGTTTTTTTCAGAAACCTTTTTTACCAACACGTCCAGGGCTGTCTCTGTTCAGTGCTGGCACTGCAGCTATTATGGTATAGAAACCTGTGCTGCTTCTGTCTATGCCAGTCTGGAAGGCAGCTGGTTTGTACAACTGCAGCTGCCCCTGTGGAGAACTGGGCTGTTCCTGCTGAGCTCGGGGCTGTCCCTGCTGCTGCTGCTGCTCACCCCACTCATGCCTTTGTATTTCCTCTTCCAACATATTCCCTTTTCAACTCTCCTTTTTTTCCCATAAATGTTTGTTGGAGGAAGCTCTGTGAGGCTGCTGATGAACTGTCACTGCTCCTTCCCCAGCCCCATACAGCCCCACTGTCCCTGTGTCCCCTCCCTGAATCCATCCCTCGTCCTCAGCTGGGAGCCAAGACCTCTCCTTTTCTTTGTTCACTGGAGAGGTTTGTCCTGGTTCTTGTGCAGGGCTCTGCATGCAGTGGAGCCGTGCTGGGCGGATTTGTGGTTCAAGCATGGATCACTGATGTTGCAGTGGCCCAGACCTGACAGGAGATCGTGACAGTGGAATGTCCCTTTTGGCTAAATCCTGCTTTTTGTTTGCTTTGCATTTTCTTGGTGCCTCTGGTTGCAAACAGCACATTGTCAGTGCCCAGTGTGACCCAGGAGTGGCTCTGGCAGCAAGTCCCTCGTCACTGGATCAGCCCCAGCATTCCCCTCTCCCTCACCCCCTGCATGGACACAGTAGCTCCACCACGCAGCAGCTCAGTGGCTTTCCCCAAAAATCCTGGAAGTCTGTTCTTGGCCTGACCTTGCCTTTGGCTGGGGACAGGGAGAAGTTAACGCATTCAATGAAATAAATTTATTTTGGGGACAAGTGACTGGGATTGCTGGAGCTGCTGCTGGGCTCCTCCTGCTCCTGCCAGTGCTCACCCACAGGGATTTTTCTTGTTATAGAAAGGCAGCACAGTGTGTCTGGGTTCATGGAATCCCAGGGTGAAATTACTTCACTGGGGTTCCATAAAAGGATAAATCCCCTCTGAAGTGTGTATCCACTCAGAATAAGAAAATTCTGAGGGTAAGTGATTAACAGGCTATGAAATACTGGCATCAAAACCCAGATGTCATTTTAGAAAATGGGCAGTAGAATTTCAGTGTTAAAAGGTAAATCAACTGTTGGTTTCTCTTGGTTGGAAGGAAGGGGAGAACATGGAACTGATTCCTCACTTCAAGTTTTCAGAATTTCTCTTTCATGGGGGTTAAGTACATACTTAAATAAACTTATTAAGCTGCTTTGAAGCAGAAGAGAATGTGATTTGGAGTCAAATGGATTTTTCTTAGCCAGAGCCTGATTCCAGTTTCATTGTGAAGCTTCCCTTACTCCAGGAGAAAACAGTGTCTACTCCAGGAATAACAGTGTCTGGTGGTGGCTGGGTGCAGCACAGGGAATTCGCCCTTGAAGGGAGAAGCCAGTGTCACATCAGGGTGTCAGCCCCATGGTGGCTTCTCAGCAGCGCCATCTCTCCCAGATCCCAGCTGGAATTCCCCAAAGCAGCTGGCTTTGACAGCACCACTAGAGCCCTTGTTTTTGGGTGAGACATCTCCCCTTGAGCGGGTGCATTTCCCCCAGGACAATGTTCCTGCAGGACACAGGGTGGCAGGGTGGGTGGAGCTGCAGAGGGAGGAGGCAGTGAGTGACACCAGGGGCTCGGTGGCCGTGTCTGTGGCCTGGGCTGACACTGTCACTCTTCTCCTGCCAGATGAGGTCCAGGCCATTGCCAGCATGATGGAGAAGCAGGCCAGGATAGTGGTGAAGCCCAAGGAGGTGTCCCAGGAGGAGAAGCAGAGGAAGGCTGCGCTCCTGGCCCAGTATGCCAATGTGACCGACGAGGAGGAATATCCTTTTCCTGCACTGCTTGGGGCTCAGGCCTGTGTGGGACAACAGCTGTTCTAAACCCCCTCAAACAACGCCCTCCCAGCTCTGCTGGGGAGAGCTGGGGAAGCTTTGCAGTCTTCCTTCACGATGAAATAACTGCCGTGGATAAAGCATGGAAGCTCCTTGTTCATGGAGTGCTGCGCACAGATGCTCCTGGGAGGGTGTTTGTCCCCACCTGCATGTGGCTGAGATGCTTTGCCCAGCCCAGGTGTGTGGCAGGAGAGCAGTGAATGCCCCCATCCCTCAGCAGCTGGTGCTGAGTTTCTCTCTTGCTTTCCCAGGAGAAATCTGCTGAAATAATCCTTTACAGAGGGAGCCTGTGGAGTGGGAGGGTTAGAAGTTAACTCTCTGTGGTGCTGAAGAATGAGCTCTTCCCTGCCCAGCAGAGTGAACCATAGGCTACCGCATCTGGCCCTGGAGCAGCAGGAGCTGAGGGTGGGAGCTGTGCATACCTGGTCTGTGAGAGTCTGGCTGCTTCTTCCTGGCTTTATAAAGTTGTTATTGGAGTGAAGTGTGGCTGTAGAGAGGCACAAGTTCATTACTGATGTCTACATTTCCTTAATTCTCTTACTGATGGGGATGAACAGGATGGATCGATGACAGCAGTAAATATTGGATCAGAAAAATGTATCCTTTGAATTCCTGGTGACTCAGGCTGTTTGTGGGGCAGGCAGCCTCCATGGTGAGTTTCCCATTCTTCTCTCCCTGTTTCTTTAGGGCGACCTTTTAAGCTTAGGGATTGTTTTTTTCTCTGTGCACCCAGACCTTGTTCACAGTGACACTGACAGGTCCGTGTGCTCTGTGCACAGTGCTCACACCAACTCTGCCATTCATTTTCTTCTCCTCCCTTCTTTCCCTCTTCCACCTTCTTGCAGCTTCATAGAACATGCTTATTGATAAGGACAATGCTCCCAAAACATCAGGTTAATGTTAACTGGTGTCCAGAGAGGGAAATCATGTCAGGAATGAAGCTTGGCAGGCCATGGTGCAGCTGAACACTCAGGATGGGCACGCCCAAGGGGCCCGTGTCTGTCTCAGAATTGGGACTGTCCTTGAGCTCTCAGCTGGCAAATTTAAGATGGCAGCAGGTTTTATCACATAATTAAATATGAAACATAAATAATTCTTGTCCCTACATTAGGGACATGTGTGTAGTTGTCTGCATGTACACACAGGCATGTACATGTCTGTATGTGTTCAGACATGCCACATACACCTGCAGTGAACCCACTCGAGGCTGTACCCTGTGTTTGCTTCCTTTCAGTTTTGTAGAGGTTTGACATGTATCTCTACTCATCAGTCTTAAGAACCAGTAGGCAACCTCATTTTTCTAGGAAAAAAAGACAGAATCACTAAGGTTGGAAAAGCCCTCTGAGATTGAGTCCAGCCATTCCCCCAGCACTGCCGAGGCCACCAACCCCTGTTCCCAAGTGCCACATCTGCACGGCTTTTAAACCCCTCAGGGATGGGGACTCCACCCCTGCCCTGGGTAGCCTGTGCCAATGCCTGACCACCCTTTCCATGAAGTAGTTTTTCCAATATCCAGTCTGAACCTCTCCTGGCATAACTTGAGGCTGTTTGCTCTTGTCCTGTCCCTGTTCCCTGGGAGCAGAGCCCAAGCCCTGGCGGCACCCTCCTGTTAGGAGTGAGAAGGTCTCCCCTGAGCCTCCTTTTCTCCAGGCTGAGCCCCCCTCAGCTCCCTCTGCCACTTCTCATCAGACTTGTGCTCCAGACCCTTCCTTCTCTAGGAGTGGGTGTTTTTCAATTTGACTTTTCTTTTTGGAAAAGCAATCAGAGATTCCTTCTCCTTTCTGCATTCCTCATTCCCCAATTCCTTACCTGCCTTGTGAGGAAGTAGGGAGTCAGAAGGTGAGGGGGGAGGTAGAACAAACTGCCCATATGCCACAGGCACTGTCTCACATGAGCTCAGCCAGAGCGTTGTCAGCCCTTAGCCCAGCCCAGCGCTGTTCCGAAACACCAACGTGGAGGATGTCCTGAACGCCAGGAAGCTGGAGCGGGAGCTGCTGCGGGATGAGTTTCAGAAGAAGAAAGAGCAGGATAGACTGCAGCGGGAGAAGGACAAGCTGGCCAAGCAGGAGCGGAAGGAGAAGGAGAAGAAACGAACACAGAAAGGCGAGCGGAAGCGGTAGCTAGTGATTTCCAGTTGGACTCTCAAAGGATAAAATTAATTCTGAATACGGTGTGTATTTAAAAAGCAGCAAGAATTCCAGGCAGGTGGCCAGCAGCAGTTCTTGGGAAAGCATTGCCTTTTTTTGTTTTGTTTTGTTACACAGCAGAACAGAATCTCTGAGCAGCTCCTGGACTCTGTGTGCCCTGTACTTGTGTCAGTGTCCCAGTCGGTGCTTGTGGCCAGTGTCTGTACCAAAGAAGGGTGAAATGATTATGTCCATGTTGTTAAATTGATCCATTTTTACTTCTGACAACCTGGGAGCAGAGCATGGTGTAGGAGCAGCCCCTGCACTGGCCGTGGTTTGAGCTGAGCCTGTCCTGCCACAAGCCGGGACACGCTGCCCCGGGGCACACGTGGATTCATTTACACAAGCCTTGAAAAATGTCTTTGCAAATCCCTGTATTTGCACTGCTGAGGTCAGCGCTCCAGCCCTGCTTGGGCTGGGCTGGAGGAGCAGGATTGGGGCTGAGCTCAGCACGGGGCAGTGCTGGGCTGCAGCACAGGAGTGAGATATGTGAAATAGAGGTGAGCTGCAGTGATGTGACTGCATCACCCGCAGACTGTGAGTGATGGAAACACCACCTGGGCAGGAGCATTGGCCTCAGCAGCAACAAAGCACACCCCTAACGCAGTTTTAAGGCTCCAGATAGCTGGAAAATGGTGCTCCCCAATGTCCTGTGGGGTGAACATGGACTCTTACTTCCATGGCTGTTTGCCAAGGTGAAGCTCTGAAGCTGGTTTGGCACAAGCAGGGTGAGCAGGGCTCAAGCTATGCACTGGGGTCACTGCCCGTTGGGCACAGCTGCCATCAGGAACTGCAGTGCTCCTCCTGAATGCTCCTCCCCTCGAAGGGCTTGTCCCTGCTGCTCCAGCCATTTTGTGATGGTGTTGCCCACTGGGGAAGGAGAACACTAATCCTGTGAACTGAGGGGGAAGGAGGGGCTGTGAGAGGAAGGGGTGTGCCTGGGCTCCGTGCTGCAGCAAGCTCTGAGCCCCTGTGCTCCTGCCCTCCCAGGGTGCCCGACCCAGCACCGCTTTCAGCACCGCTCGACTCCAGGGCCAGGCCTGCCCCTCAGGCCGCTGCTGTGCTGTGTGAGTCTCCAACTGCTTTGTCTTTGGACTTTGAGTAATAAATCTTGATTGGCCAAGAAGTGGGTTCCTCTGAGTGATGTTGCCATTCGTGACAGCAGTACCAATGGTGTGTCCTTGCTGGCCCAGCAGCTGCATTTCTGAAGGCTCACCTCTTACTGCCTTGGTGTAGATTGAACTTCATTCATGCCTTGTTTCTCAGGGCTGTGATGCCCTCTTTCCTGGGAGCTGACCCAGCTGTGTTGCTCCCCAAGGCTCTCTTCCCCGCCTGGCCTGGTGCACTGTGGCAGTTCCTGGCTAGAACATCGTATTTCAGGTGGCTCAGGCAGCTGCCAGGGTCTGGGACTGTGGTGGAACAGGGCAGGGGGCAGCTTTTGAGAGAGGGGGATGTCGCTCAGCCCCAGCACCACAGGCCAGCTCTCACTTCCTCTAGTGCCCTGCAGCCCTGTGCAGGAGCCCTGGGCCCCCTCAGGGCTCAGGGGGCTGGCAGCCCTGGAGAGCTCAGCTCACACTGGCACCCCACTTGCTCTGGCAGCAGCTGCTGCCCATCCTCATCAGCCAAAGTGGCTTTGCCCGGAGCTCTGTGACCTGGCACTGAACTGCCCAGCCCTTGGCTTCCAAAGAAAATGCAAGCTGAGGGCTGGAGCTGCCCACCTGCACAGGCACGGCCAACCTGAGCCTGTCACAGCCTCCTGAGACCTTTGGGTGAGAGGGTCCAGGGAAGGGCAGCATTCACCTCCAAGGGAGAGGAGGCCTGAGCCCACTCTGCCCACTGCTGTACTCCAGAGCCTGTCCAGGAGCAGGCTGCACCGTGTGTGCACCTCCATAGGAGTCTGCATGGATGCAAGAAGGGCACAGTGTCACACACACGGTGGGAACTGGCTCCCACAGCCCTGCAGATCCCCCTGCAGGTACCACTGTCCCCTGCCCTCCCAGCCAGGGCACAGGCCTGGGCCGGGCTGTTGTGTCTTTCTGGCCAAAACTTGCTCAGGGACAGGCATCAGGAGCAAGGGCAAGTCCAGCTCTTTGACTTCCAGCAGCTGTCCTGGGGCAGAGTGGAACCGTGGCCAGCAGCAGCACCATAGCAGCAGCCAGCGGTGTTGGAAACTCAAAGTGAGCTGATGGTTCCCAGCCCATGAGGCTGAAAGGCTGCCCCCACCCCACGGAACTCCCCTGCCCCCCAGGACTGTGGGCCCACCCCTTTCCATGCCAGCGGTTTGTGCCATGGATCAAGTGCCCAGGCTGGCAGCAACTCAGCTTCTGGAGCTCCAACCACTGCTGCTCCATTCCGGACCGGCAGCAGTGCACAGCTGGCACCAACAGCAGGGAGTTCTTTATACGGCAGGAATACTCTGGACTCACCCCTAAGAGTCTCAGTGCAGATGACAGAATTGCTGCATCAGCCTTCCCTGGCAATGCAGAGCTTGGAGCTGGGACATTTGCAGGGAAGAAACATTCCCTACCCTGGCTCCCTTGGCATGTCCAATGTTATGGTCATGAATCTCTCCAGAGAGGGATTTCAGCATGCCCTTTGCTTTATCCTGAACACAATTCCATCACAGACTGAATGCTTCCCCCTGGTACTGGTTAAGGCTTGAGGAGCCTGGACTGGAAACACACTTGCAGAACAAAAGCTGTTCAACAAAAATGAATTTATTTCTTACAGACAACTCCACTCAGCACAGTCAGTTTTGCTTTAACATCAACACAGCCTGTGTCAAACTGAACAACCCCCCGTGCAGTGACTGTTAGGAAGCTGTGCTTGTTCTGCCCCACTCACCCGGCAGCACTTCTGTCGTTGCCGTGATCGCACCCCACCTTCTGCTGAGCCTTTCTCACTCATTTCAGCACATCATCTAATGACAATTTATCTGATGCCATCACCCCTTCTGCACATCAGCATTCCCAGCAGCAGGAAGAGCAGAGCCATGTCAGTACCAAGGTGTGCAGGCATGGTCAGCTCAGTAACTTTAACCCGCTGGTTCTGGGTTCCCCAGGGTCACTTTGTCCCAAGCACCACTGTTGGGTGCTGGTGAATCCATCACTTCTGCTCCTAAAGACTGAGAGCTGCAAGCAAATACCAGTGCTGGGAGCTGCCCAAATGCAGAAGGGAACTAAGAAGTCTAGAAGTTGACAATCAAATTTCAAACCAAACTAGTAACTTTAAGAAAATCCAAATTTCAGAACTTGGTGTGACCTTTCTGAAGTTAAATTAAAAACAACGCTCATTATTGAAGCTCCTTCACAGCTCTGCAGGACAATCCTGTTTGCCTGTAGTAATTTGATTATGCATAAATACTTTACAACAGTAGTTTCTTTGCTCCCAAGACCATTCCAAATATATTCACTAAATTCATGGTTTCACACAGCAATTCTCCTCTAGGGGTAATTTAGTGGAAGCTGGTGCATATTGCCTTTCCCAAATGCAGACTTTTAAAATCTCAAAATCATAAATATTTGTATTTTAAGTATCTAATTTTACATGAATATTGGGTATTCCTAGCCTTTTTTCTTCCTGTTTCCAAGTTTTAGTTCAATAAGGAAACCATTTTACATCACAATCTGATCTGACACCAACCTCACACCCCGTCACACCACAGTCTTTAAGAATCATTATTTAAAAACCTATTTCCTAAAGCAAAACTAAAAGGAGTTATGGGGAGAGTTGGACACCAGGCTTCACCCATAGGAGTTAAATAATATCTTGGCTGTTAATGAATTAGTCTGATTATTTAAGTTAACATTCACCAGTTTGGCTTTACAACATTCTGACCCTGCCCTTTACGTTAACAGCTTAACCTCAGAGCCCTTAAGGCAAATCCCACTTATCAAGATATAACTTTAAATATGAACTTTAGCAGTTGAAACTTTGAAGTAACTAAAAAGAACCAAAAATTATGAGGAATTCATGTCTCCTCTCTCATACACAGTGCAGAGCAGGTCGGTGCACGCCCCCGGGGCTCCCTCCGCACCCCCTTCCCTGGGCCCCCGCGGGGCCCCCGCCGCCGCCGGGGACGTCTCCACTCGTTTCTCTTCGGGCGCTGCCCCCTGGTGAGGAAGTCTCTCCCGAGCCCGTTTGCCAGCGGAGGGTTTGGGCAGGGTCATCTGGAAGGCGCACCACAGCACGGTGCGGACCTTGCGCGTGGCCAGGCACAGGGTCCGGAGCGCCGCGGCCAGAGCCAGCACCACTGGGGAGGGAGGAAACGGCCCTTTAGTCCTGCAGCACTGCTGGGGCCGCTCTCGCCCCACACTTCTGTCCCTGTCGTGTCTGACTTGGTCCCTTCACAGGTTTATAAAATCTGGATCTAAATTTCTCTGCCCTCACAGAGCAAGGCAGGTGTGCTTTAAGTTCTGAGTTGGTTACAACACCTTCCTGCTGCAGCTGCACCCTGGGGCTGGGGTACTCCACGTACACACACACTGACGGCACCTGGGCCCTCCCCTCCTGAGTCACAGCGGGTCCTTCACCTGTCCTGCCAAGAAATCCTTACCATGGCTGAAGGAACAGCTCCTTTGGGGCACTGGATTGAACCACAGAGCTGTAAAGGGCCACCTGTGCTGTGGTCCTGTTATTCTGGCACAGGGTGCCCACAGCAGCTGTGGCTGCCCCTGGATCCCTGGAAGTGTCCAAGGCCAGGCTGGACAGGGCTCAGAGCCACCTGGAAAAGTGGAAGGTGTCCCTGACCATGGCAGGGGTGGCACTGGATGGGCTTTAAGGTCCCTTCCCACCCAAACTATCCTGTGGTTCTGTAACAGGTGCTTAATATTGGATCAGATAGAATAAAGAGATGCGGTGGAAACAGGGCTGGGCAAGACCTGCTCCCAGACAAACCAGAACAGCTTCAGGCCTTTCCCTCAAGGTTTTGCCTGACACAACAAATACAGTTACTGCATCCAATAATTCACTGTTCAAAAAAATCCTCCCCAACTGCTGCTCCCAAGACAGCGATGGGAGGCAGAGGACCAAGCACCACCCCTCCAGGTAAGTAATCAGATCCCATTGTGCAGAGCCTCCTCTCCTCGCAGCAGCTGCACCAAGAAGATGGATCTCTAGGTCTAACAACTCCTTCCCAGCCCTACTTCCAAAGGGCTCACAGATGTGCTGAGTGCCAGGTAAAGCCAATTATTTTCATGGGCTTCAACACCCAAAAACTCCACCTTAACAAGTCCTATAATCTTCAGTCAAGGTAAAGAGATACAAGGATGATGGGGAGCAGGTGAAAATAAAGAATGCTGCAGTGTATCTTCAGAGGTAAACTTGAGAATTACAGAACTGCACAATGGGACACCCCAAAGAAGTAAAATAATCCCTGTAATTCAGATGTAGAAAGAACTGACACAAGGTAGGAGGGTCAGAGTGTTGCAGGGAGCAGGAATTTACCCTGACTCTCATCTCAGAGACAAAGGGAATCTGCCACTCTGCCTGTGCACTGGTGAAAGATTAAACTGAATATTTGGCTTATTTGGGACACCATTAAGAATGAAAACATTCTGTATTTTTGTGCATCCATCCAAAATATGATTTGTAATTATGCCAGTCTATGACTATGACAGAAGATGCTTGAAGAGGAAATCCATTTGTAACCCTCAGTCACTTTGGGCAGATTCAGCATGGTGATACCAAGGATATTCTAGACAAAAACAGAACTGGAGGCTTCATAGGAACAGGAATATGAGGGACAGGGAGAAGCAAGAGGCAATAGCTTGGCAACATCTCGAATCCCTGAATGTCTTATCAAAAAAACCCACTAATTTTTATTCCCAGCTAGTTTATTAATTGAACAACCACCTCCAAGTTGATTTAACCTATTTATCTCTAAAGCCCAGTTTTACTGTCTCCTCAAACCCTCATCCAAACCCCATCCAATCTGCCTTTGACAAAGGTCTAACACTGAAAAGTAAGTTAAAGCTTGAATTACAACCCCCCTCACTTATTTTTGCAGGATGTGTTCAACTCCCCAGGTACCTTATAACTGTACACAAGCACAGCTTTACCTCTCTCATCCTGGCACCTGGGAGGGCCCTGCCGCTGCCGGCTGGAGGCACTGACAATCTCATCCTTCCTCCGAGCCTGCACCACGTGGATGGACTCCAGGTGCTTATCCAGAGCAGTGGAGATGTTGGCGTGCAGCGGAGAACTGCGCAGGCGCTCCATCTTCCCCAGCAAAGTCACAACCTAAGGAACAATCCACACCTTACAGGGGTTCACGCTGTACTCATCCACACTTACAAGAAAATTAACTAGGGAGAGCAGATTCATGATAATCATTACTTTCTTTTGAGAACAGTTCATGGAGTTACAGCTGAAGCAGTTTAAAGTTCTTACCGGGGATTTGTTGATCTCCGAACCCAAAGCTGTGGTACAGCTGGGTGTGCAAAGCTACAACATCCCAGTAAGGACCGCCAGCTCACTGGTTAATACCAGATCTGTACAGCTTTGAGACATCCATGAACAAAAGGTGGTTTCAGGACGTGTATTTCCCTGAATGCAGAGCACTGGGGTCCTCTCTTCTGATAGCACTGCTGCGAGTTCTGGCTGAAAACCCAGCTAGGCCTCTTGTGCTGTGCAGGGCAGCCCGGGCCAGCAGCAGTCACAGCTGCGCCAGGAAAGGGAAAGCTGCTGGAACCCCTGTGGGCTGACTTTGGGATGAACAGTCAACACTAAGGGAGCGGAGAACAAACATTCAGAAATAATTCCGGTTTTAGTCCACTGAAAATGTGCATCTTTGTTGTTTTATCCTACACCAGTCACATCACTTGTGGGTTTCCCCATGGTGACTCCTCAGCCAGTCACATAATGCTGAGAACCAGGTTACTGGTCTGCAGAAAAAGAGAAACTAAAAATCCCCAAATTGGGATGTTCCTCGGGCCATGGTTACACTTAATGTATTAAAGGAACTCATGTGACGGTCAAGAAGATTTAACTGGATGCTCCAACTATGAAGAGTTAATCCCAGATTCAGCCAACTCAGCTTCCACTCAGACCTTTGTACCAGGGTTCCTCTCTGGCCATCACCAAGCCTTCTGCTGTTAGAATCCAAGTTTAACAGCCCCACTCTGCTCTTGAGCATCCTTAAAACTACCTAACAAGGTACCTAACAGGGACTATACCCTGAAGTTTTGTTCCTCAAATGGCTAGAGAGGCTTAAGCCCTGTTTTGGAGGCAATTTTAAAGTACCAGGACAAGGGCAGGCAAGCCTTCTAAACACAGAAGCTAAGGCTGTTCTTTTGGGATTCATAGAGCAGGAGTTTAAAAAGAGTGCACTAAGCCCATCCGCGTCTCTGTCTCCATCCCTCAGCCGGATGAGCAGCACCAGGCAGGTCCTGCAGGCAGTGAGCAGACACAGCTCCAGGGATTATTTCTCCTGGGTAAGGCAGGTAGGACAGGCTGCTGCTCCCCCCTGCTGCCCAGTGGCTGGCCCAGCGCTGCTGCTGCTTCCGAACATCTCCCAGAGCCCTTTCACCCCACAGCTCCTGGCAGGGGGGACAGGCTGGTTTCTGCTTCTCCTTGCCTGCAGCACCAGCCCCATGGCTCTGGTCTCTGGGCCTCAGGAGGGCCACAGCAGCCCCTCACCATTCTGAGGGCACCCTCCTCCCCCAGCTGTCACCTCCCTGCACCCTGGGGCTGCCACCAACACCGTGGTTTGCCCACAGAGCTCAGCAGACACCAGTCTCCCTTGTCCTGCTGGTTATGGCTCTCTGAGTTAAACGGCAAACTGGTAACAGAAACTCCAGCTGAAGGTGCATCAAATAATCATTCTGCATTAAAATTTACCAGACTGTCAAGCAAATACATATATCAACATCTTCCAAACATTAACTAAACCTGTTTTTTTTTTTCCCCACAAATACCTCCTCTGTCCACAGCAAACATTTCCCTGCCGTGCTGCTCTGAATGCAGCACCCCTGAGAGCTGTGCACAGGCTCTAGGACTGGCTGCTCCACCACATGCACGCTCCTGCACCAGGAGCCACATCCTCCTGGCACATGGGGATGTAACTGGGAGCCTCAGCTCCTCTGTGCTTCCCTGGAAACAGCACCCTGGAGCTGTAGAAGCTCTAACAGGCACTGCTGAAATGTTATTCCCTGCACAGCATCGAAGAACAAAGCTATTTTGGGAAAAGCTGCTCTGATCATCTTACCTACCTCACACTGTTCTCTAAGTTCTGTGGGATAAGTTTAAAAGATTTTTTTTTAGTCCTACAACTCACTCTGGCTTGTTCCCGTAGCTGATCCACAATTAAGCGATCAACCCTTGATGGATTTGATGTCAGCCTTGGAATTGGAATGTTGTTAGTACTGGAAACCTTCTTCCCTTGGAAATTCTTAGCAAGAGCTGATTCAGTCTGCAGGAAAACAAAAGAACAACTCCCTCAGAATGTACATGCAGAGTGTGCTTCATTACAGAAACAAGAAAAAATACCAGATTCAAATTCTTCCCGTCAGAGTTTTGGAGTTTTTAAAGGAGACAATGAGGATTCAGGCATTTGAGATTTAACCCTCTGGTGAGACAATCACCTGCTTTAAGTGAACAACTGTTTTACTCAAAGCAGTTCAACTAAAGCAATCGTGCCAACACACGCTGTTCCAGCAGTGCTATGTCTGCTCACTCTGACTACAGTCTGTACTGGTTTTGCCTGGAAATAAAATGGAGGCAAGGCAGAATTACAGGGAAAAAAATGACCAAACAGATGTGGATCTCACACATAAAATGAAAATTAAACTGTTTCAGTCAGCAATTAACCTAATTTTTGTCCAGATTAAACTACAGAAATATTTTTTTCTAAGCATCCTGGTCTAGTGGAAGGTGTTCCTGACTATGGCAGGTGGGTGAAGCAGGTCTTTAAGGTCCCTTCCAAACCAAACTATTCCATGATTCTGTATTTTATTTAGCCATCAGAAAACTGTTTTGAAAACTGTTTGCAAGATTCCAAGTTTCTATCTCTCAACCCCTTGTTATGTCAGTCTGAAATACCCATAACAACACAGAATTAGCTTAATCTGATTCAAAATTGCAATTCTTGGATGGTTTCATAGTGGTCCACTATTAACAAGAGCATGGTGTGCCAAGACAAGGGGGAATGGCTTCACACAGAAAGAGCAGGTTTAGACTAGATATTAGCAATAAATTGTTCCTTGTGAGGATGGGCAGGCCCTGGCACGGGGTGCCCAGAGCAGCTGTGGCTGCCCCTGAATCCCTGGCAGTGCCCAAGGCCAGGCTGGAGAGGGCTTGGAGCAGCCTGGGACAGTGGAAGCTGTCCCTGCCATGGCAGGGGTGGCACTGAGGGAACTTTAAAGTCTCTTCCAACCCAAACCATTCTGGGATTCTGTGATAAAGCTGAATTGCTCCCCCATGGCCCCTGGCCATGCACATACCAGCTTTTTCTCTCCTGCACTTTCCACACACCCCAGACACCACCTTCCCTCAAGCTGGGCTCACTCTTCTGCAACTCCTGTATTCAAAGCAACCACTGGCTTTTGTCAGGAAACACCATCAAAGAAATCCCCACGTCACATCTTCTTGGAATTGGTTTCTTTGCAGGGGCTGGCACAGGAGAACTCCCAAAGGCCCCACAATTGCCAGGTGACATTTGGCCCGGCTTTCCCTACAGACAATCCCAGGTATTGAAATTCAAACCCCATCTTAGCTGGTGAAATGAAGACAGGTTTGCTACAGACCAAAAAACGCAACTGCTCTTAGTAGGGCTTCACACAGCCCTACCTGAGCCTTTCACTGCAAGGATTTTAATTAAATGACCCTTCCCTCAGCCTCTGTTTCTGGGAAAAAAAAAAAAGAAGAACCCCTTCAAATACACCCTAGGTTTAAACCTTTGGGGAAACAGGAAGTAGGAATTCAGTGTAGCTCCTAAAAAAATGGATTGAAAGAATTAAAGTTTTGTTTCCATTCAAAACATATTTACTGGATTTGCTTTCAAAGTTCCAGAGGCACTGTATTTATTGTATTAATAAAAAAGGTACAGCACAACTTTGTTTCTCATGAACACACCTTCCCCAGCCCTGGGACTGGAAAAACCCCTGAATTCCTGCTTTTAGTGCAACATTCCATACATTAGCTATGCTTCCAGCCAGGCTACAGATCTCCACACCTTTCATTTCCTGGCCCAAAAAAACACAGAGAAACAAACTTGTAACTTTGAAGTCCCATCAAGCATTTCAACTCCCAACAGCAGAGCTACCCATGAACTGGGACTGCACTGAGCAGGATGAGATCTACATCAAATCTGTGATATTCTAGTTTGGTTTTCTTACCTTCTTTCGTTCTTTCTCCAAAGCTCTCCACTGCTCATAACACTCTTCCAGTCGCACATGCAGCTCGCTGGCAGGCCCACTGCGACTCTTAACTTGCTTTTGAAATCCAAATGCTGACATGAAACCGGACGGGGCACTGTCACCGTACACCTTCTGTGTAAAGCAGGGGTACAGGCGCTTGAGATCATGCTGGGAGAACAAGGGCTGGGGTTCCACCAGAGGCACCACAGCCTGGCCCAAGAGGTGAGCAGGTCTCATGGGGAAGGCGCTGGGGCCCAGCTGCCGGGTCCGCCTGCAGTCACCCACCATGCAACTGGGAATGCCTGGAGCCTGCAGGCAGCTCCCAGCACTGATGGCACCGGTGTCCCCATTCCCTGCCCCGAGATGCAGCTGCCTCTGAGACTCCAATAATTCCTGGTACATGTCCTGGAACACCCGATCCGCCTGGTTCTGCCCTTCCAGATCACAGCGCTCGCTCTGCGGCTTCAGCTGGAAACGCTGTTTGTTCAGGTTGTCAATGATCCCCAACTGCTGAGCCAAGTAACTGTCACAGAATCCATTTGGCTGCTTCAACTTCTTCTCACTGAGGTACTCAATGAGGTTCTCTTCCCCACCCCTAACCAGGGCTTCCATGCATGCAGCTGCCCGAGCTCGTTCTGCAGTGCTGTAGCCAAAGTCAAGGCTGGAAAGGAACGGGTTGTCTTGACAGTACTTGTGAAGTAAATTACTATTTAAAGGCAAATTTGAAGATGGCAACTGAAAAACATCATTAGAATGACGAGAACTTTTTGGAAATGCAGGTGACTGATTATTCAGTTTCAACAAAGGACTTGGATTCTGGAAGGGGCCAGAAGCCATGGGTTTGGTTTGGATGTTCATCCACCCTGGCCTGGCGCTGGAGCCTGCTGAGGGGACTGCTGCACTGGGCAACAGTGGGAGTGATTTATAGAATTCAGGATTCTGAAGATCAGCCTTGGAAAACTGCTGCTTTTCCACACCATTATTTCCTGGACAAGCTGCAAAAGATTTTAGTCCATATTCAAATTTTTGCCCAAAATCAGTGCCAAGGGAAGATTCGCTTGCAAATTGTTTTTCTGATACAAGTCCTACAGACTTGGGAAATGTAAAGTCGTGCTGATCTGAAATTGTATCTTCAAATTTTTTCTGAGTTCCTGATTTAACTTGAAATAATTTAGCATAGGGCTCTGCATCTAGAGATGTTGCCTCAGGGGTTCCATTTATCAGCTTTCTATTTTCTTGGAGGCTACAACTGGTGCCCTTGTTGGGCTTTGCTTTACCAGCATGAGAATATTCAGTGTATCTGGTATAATCTGTGTTCTCACTGTATCTGTGACACTGTGGAAGGAATGTTTCTGCCCGCTTTGGGTGCACCTGTGCATCCGCTCCTTTGGGACACACCTCCCTTCCATAAGAATACGCATCGGCTCCTGAGTCTTTGATTGCTTCTGAGTACCCAGCCTGGGCTGCAAAGGCGTTTTTCAGGTAGGGGTAGTTCTGATAGACAGGTGTTGCCTTCATGCCCTCATTAGCCTGCAAGCTGCAGCCATTGGCACGGTCGCTCCTGGCAGAGTACAAGCTCTGCTCCTCCGGGTCCACGGCGGCAAAGCCGCGGTAACAATCCTCCGCTTTCTGCTGCGCCACCAGAGTGGGGCTCTGCAGGAACTGCTTGTCAGCAGCAGGAAGGGACTCACTGCCATAGAAACCCTGCTGGGGCACTGCTCCAACAACTGCCCTCCTGCCTTCAGGCAGCAGGTCGTGGTGCTCCATCCTGGTTGTGTTCACTGGCCATACTGACTTCAGGGTGGGAGGGCAACTCCTTGAAAAACAAGAAACACATGGTTAGACTGATCTGTGCTGCTGCTCTTCATTCCCAAACATAAAACAAGGTTTAAGAAATGAATTATTCCCAAATCATTTCTCTCAAATGATTCCAAGATGTCTGACTTCAATTTCTACCCACTCCTGTCATCTTCAGTCTCCCAAAACTAGCTGAGAAAACAGATTCCACCTTGTCTAAACACGCCATCACAGCTCAGGAGCTATGGACAGGCTTCAAGCTGCACGGGATGTATACACATCAAATCCTGGCATGTCAGTTCTGTCCATCATCAGCACAATGCTCCTGGTTCAGCACCAAGTTCAGGCACCCAGACTGCCCTCAGTCTTCCAAAGCCATGTCCCAGCACTCCAGAGAAAATGCTTCTCTCACCTCACTTGTGCCTCACACTGGCCTACACTGCTTCCTACAGGTAAAGCCAGAGGCAGCATCCCAGCACACCTCATTTCTTTCCACTAACAAGCATGAATTAACACAGGACCATCAATCCCTGACTGCCAAGAACTGTAAACTAAGTAAAGGGGAAATTGTGCCTGGAAGCCATTGCAGGACAATTCTGGGAATACTGAACCAGCCCTGCCTGTCCATAGAAAAGGAATTACTGAGTTGTCTCATGATATCGAGACTGACTCTGAAGTTTTCCCTCATTTCAGACACATAATTCAGCACACATAGAGAAATCGCTGGAATTGTTTGGGAATACAGAAAGGAAAAGCAGTGCCTGGCTTGGGAACCTGAGAGCTGGGCTCCCTGTCTTGTCTCCTAGACCTGGAAAAGGAAAACAGAGAGCTCTGTAAGTATCCTGGGGATGCTGGACCTGCACCCTTCTTGCCATGTTGTTATGACTATGGAATTATCTCTTCTGGTGCAGGAATAGAGGCAAAATAAACCTGACATTTAGATACACAAATATTGCTTAGGTAGCACTAACAGCAAGAAACATTAATTTTGCATGGAATTTTCTCCTGCCAGTTGAGGCAAATGTGAAGGAGTCTGTGCTTTGTGTATTTTTTCTGTGAATTGACATTAACTAAGAAAGAAACCTAAAGTCTGAATTCAGTCTTGATTAAAATAAAAATAAATTAAAATAAAAAAACAGACCAAGGCATACATCTAGGGGATTTATCTGAAGCATGTCCACAACACTTGTTAAGATCTTATTTAAGAAAATGCCAATTAACAAGTTCTGTAAGTATCAGAGAGCCAGAAGCTGCCATGCAAACTAAGTGCCATGAGAAAAGCTTCCAAGTAGCCCAAGTGAAATGTTGGAAGATGAGGGGAAGAGAGTGCAAGCTCATGCTCAGAGCACAAGGCCTGGCTAGCAGCAGATGGAGAGATCAGAGAGGGCAGTTTCTGTCACCTGCCCCTCACTCACCCCTCAGTAAAGCACGGCTGTGGTTTGTCTTGTTCTTCCAAGATATTTGACACAAGTCCATATAAATCAGTTTCACTGCCATAATCATTCTTTTCGGGCTGAATCCTGAAAAACAACTGTGTATTAATCAAAACAATTCCTACATTCAAAGTACTTCCTATGTTAAAATAAACAAAAAATTATAATACTCCAACACACACACAGTCCCTGTCAAGGGTGACTACCTGGACTTCAGGTTAATCTGAGGAGCAGCAGGCTGCTTGGTGTCATCCGTACATGTAGACCAAGAGGAGTAAAAAAGGGAAGGGTTCATGGGTGCAGAGTACTCTAAAGTTGAAAGGGAAGAACTGTAGGCCTGAGGTAACTCCACATTTTCTTCATTCTGCATTAAATGTACAATAAAAGCATTTATTTAATATGAAACGCATCGAACTGTCATTTTGTCATTGTACATAGTTGTAACTCAGCTCACTCTTGGAGGCATCAGCACATGAGAAGTAAGCAAGCCACATACTTGGAATACAATTTCAGGCCATGTTAATGTCTTTAAGCAGAATTCTCAGTCCCTTCCCTTGCTCTCTGTTGCAGATGGAAGCTGTTGGTATCACTCTCACCTTTGACCCTTTTTTTGAACATGAACAGATGCTCTCAGGTGTACTAAACAAGTGTTGCTTAAGGCTTATGGAAAGCTTTTGTGTACTACATCCTGCCTGGCAACTGTTTAAGAAAAAGGTGCTGGAGCTGCACATTACTTCTTTGTCACTCAGCTTTGTGTTCTGTGTGTCCTGAGCTGACCTTTGCTGGGAACTGAGTAGAGGGCACCTCTCCAGCCACCAACCGATCACCAGAGAGCCCCCAGAAGGCCTAGGCAGGCACAGGAACAAGTATTGGTATTGGACTTGTAAGATGCTCTCTTTTGTATCCCACTAGACACCAAAGTCAGGAGCTGTTTGCATTTGAATGGGAGAATCCACAAATGGGGCCAAAGACTCAGTTATGCTGGACTGTTTTAACACAGGGATTTAAGAACAGCCCAATGGTTTTTGGAAAACCACGTAAAACTGTGTACCCTTGGACTAGAATGGGAAGCATCACAAAAAGCATAGTGAAGAAATGTGAACCACAGTGTGCATCCACAGATCCAGCCTCAGCCTCCCCCAGGATAAACCAAAAAACGGAACACACCAGGACATTATTGGCAAATAGATTTCTCTCACTGCCATGGCAGAATGGGTATCAATACTTATTGGTAATAGTTGATACATTTCCTGGGGGCCTGAAGCTTTTCCCTGCCAAACCAACCAGGCTGAGGAGGTAGGTGAGGTGCTACTGAAAGAGATCATTCCTAGGCACACGATACCTATAGGTGTGTCTACAAACTGTCCTGGTTCTGGCCAGGACAGGGTTAATTTTTTAGGGTAGCTGGGAAGGGGTATGGCCAGGACCCCGAAGTTATTCTGTACCACCCAACCTCATTGCCTGGGGTGGGGGAAAGGGGCTCTTTTCCAGGGAGAAGGGGATCAGCCCAGAAAATGCACTGGAGGGAGCCGTCCAGTATTACTGGGAAATTTTTCCATGTGAATCCTTTCTTGTACCCTCTATCACTAGTGCTGGTGCTGTCACCACTCCTTTGCTTCTCTCATTGCTGCTCCCAGTAAACTGCTCTTACCTCAACTCGTGACCTTTGCCTTTTGTGCCTTCAATTCTCCTCTCCACTGCCACAGCAGGGAGGGGAAGGGGCGAGCAGGGCAGCAGGAGATCCGTGTGTGGGTTGGAGAGTCTCAGTGGGAGAACTGAACTGGAAGGGCCACTCCCAAACCACGACAGCCTTGACTGGCACCCAGCAAACGTGAGGCACGAAGGGTTGAGTTAACAACAGATCCGCCCAAAGCAGGCTGGAAATAGCCTGATCCAAGCGTTTCCTGTACTGGGTATGGAGCACCAGGCTCTGGGGACCTTGAACAGTACAGCAGACTATTAACACCACACTGAAAGCAGTGGATGGTGGCACCTTCCAACATTGGGATCTACCAGGTGAAGGCCACCTGGTCAGTGAACACCTGAGGCTACACCAATCGAGCTGGCCCTACCAATAAAAACCTCCGTGTACCACAGAAGGAATAAAGGACAAAACAAAGAGGCCTGAGATGTTGCCACCAGCACTCTTGAGGGTCAGAATAACACCTAGATCCAGAGATAAATTCAGTCCTTTCAAAATCTACAAAGGAGACCTTATCAGGTAGTCTCTTACAAACCACATTTGGTGAATATCTGGGCCAAGAACACTTGTGTAATTATGTTATCTCTCCAGGGAGTTTTGTCCTCTATCAACAAGTACCTTCACTGCAGAAATCTGATTGATCTGGACCTTCCTGTTCATGACATCCAGATGGGAGATTGGGTCTAAGACCATGGAACAATGAACCACCAAAGGAACACTGGAAAGGACCATACCAGGTTCATTTCACAACACACACAGCTGTGAAACTTCAAGGACTGCAGATGTGGAACCGCCACTCAGGACTGAAGAGAACTACAGGACCAGGTAAGTGAGAAACCCCCTCCTCTGGACCTTAGGGACCAAAAAATTAAAAAATACTTCATGAACTGTGCCTGGGAAGAAGGCCTGTCTTACAAAGAACTTGCATGCCCTCAAGGGGTAGTAGCAATTCCAACTGCAGCAATTGTTTTAGACAAACACAATTGCACAGAGCAGGATTGCCTACACAGTGCCAGATATCAAACTTGCTATAATTTTACACTGGTTAGGATTGTTACTGTGGCATGTTTCCCTGAATTGCCTTAACTGTTCTGAATATGAAATTTATATAGGTAATCCTTTTGTTCTTTCTTGTGCAGTCAAAGACTGTAACAAGAAACCAATTGTACAATGGTTTAAGGAGGATGGAAGAGAATTTAAATTATTAATTAATGTTACAACTAGATGGGAATTTGACAACACACACTCTCTACAATTTCCTTTGATACATAAGGAGGATGAAGGTAAATATCATTGCTGAGCTACGGGAGATAAAGTAGTAGCAGAAAGCCATTGGATACAAGTAAGGTAGAAGGAAACCCTTGACCACTGACACCTCTTAAAGTGCCTCAATTCTGGGAAATCAGCCTGTATGTAATTAAGAAGGTAGGGAAACAAGAAATACTATTTAACATTGACTATACCTAAAACTGTAGTATACGATATTCATGCTATTATTGCTCTAAACCTGATCAATAATGGAACCACAATGCATCCCACAGGACACAGAGTATCGGCCCATTGAGAAAGAAGCAGATGACAAACCACAGGTGTCAGCACATGAACAACAGCTGAAGGAAATACAATTGAAAGATTTCTGCCTAGATATGGAACAGAACATCTGTAATTTTGAAGTTCCACCAGTGATTAATATAAAAATGATACTCAGATACGTGGGTAAATGGTGGGTATGCTTTAGTACTCTTTGTGAAGATATAGAAATATATAATCAATTAAATCACATTTAAATTTTTGTGTTTGTAAATTTACCCAGAACAGAGGCTGTGATTTTGACTGTTCAACCCCCAGCAGCTTCCTTTCAACTAATAAAACACCCCTATATCTTAATTTCAACTATACAACCTAGCCCTAAGGTATGAGCACAATGCTAGTATAGATATTGCTACAATGTAAAAATTTGCAAAGGCTGTTAAAAGAAGCTAAAACGAGTAGCAGAAACACTTTCCTCCTACCTGTCATGGCACTAAAGAAATCCATCAGGTAATGGAATGAGCTAAGGAAGATGGAGATCCCCACAGGTGGGATATTTTATTTAAGGCTGCACAAGCTCAGTGACCACATTAGGCAGGCAGGAACTGTGGATTAGACAGGCAGGTTTATGCAAATTTTAATGTCTATAAACTCTCCTGCTTTTCACTCCTTGGTGTGCATGGTTTGTGGAAAACTTCCCCCCGCACCATGCATGGAATAAACAATGTCTCCTTTCTCAACCTGACCCTTCCTCAACGCTTAGTGAGTTCTGAAAACCGGCAACAATGTTAGCCTAACACATCTGCTCCCCTTTCTGCTGGTCGAGCACCGCCAGGAGTTGGGAATTAGACCCACTTCCTCCCCATCATTACAGGGTATTAAGGTACAGAAGAAAACTTAAAGCTAATTCTTTTCTTGAGGAAAGGCATTATATCCTGATTAAGTGAAAAGGAACATCTTTACCTTTATCTTATCTGTTTGGTTTAGACACAATAGGCCTTCTTAGCCCTTAGTAAGTGAAACAATAGATGTTGTTTTTGCAGGGTTAAATGTTAAAGACTCAGGACATGCTCCTTTGTGTAGCAGAGCAGTCTGACAAAATAAGGCCTGGATGGAAGAAGTAGCAAGTCTGCTCTTGAAGGTACTGGGAATGAATTTTCATTTGAGTATTTTACCTCAGTGAAAGTTTATGGCTATGGAAGGCAAAAATTCCAAGAGAGAGCTGACATATTTAACTGTCCTGGCAGTTTCTGCTGATCAGACTAAGAACTGGTTGATACAAATGCTTTGACTACAGAAATATCTGAGGCATTAGCTAAGGTTCTCCTTCTTGCCCACTTTCCAGTTTTCCTAAAAGAGTTGTTTCCTCCTCACTCTGCCTACAATTGTTTATGCCAACAGAAGAACAATTGCCATGAACGTTTCACCAAAACAATGGTGAAATAGCATTTTAACAAACATCCCCTACAGCTTCATCAGTGACTGCATTAGAGAAGCCACTGCCCCTCTAATGAAAGTCACAGAGATGGAAATTTACTAAGCAACCACTTCAGAAACATGTTCCGGCCACTTCGTTTACAAGCAACCCACACTCTTACAGAGCTCTAACAATAATCAGTAACCAACAGAACCTGGGATTTGTAGCAGCCATAGAGCGAGGCGGAGCCCGGCAGGGCGGCGCTGAACACGTCCGTGGGCCTCCCGCCCGCTTCCGCACCGCCCCAGCAGCGGCCGCCGCCTCGGAACGCCACGTTGGCCTGCGGGGACAGGGAAAGGACAGGGACATGGTTACACACAACGTCATGAGGGGCTGCGGGGACAGGGAAAGGACAGGGACGTGGTTACACACAACGTCATGAGGGGCTGAAGGGACAGGGAAAGGGCCGGGACATCGTTACACACAACGTCATGAGGGGCTGAGGGGATAGGGGAAGGACAGGGACATGGTTACACACAATGTCATGAGGGGCTGAGGGGCCAGGGAAAGGACAGGGACATGGTTACACACAACGTCATGAGGGGCTGAGGGGACAGGGATATCATTACACACAGTCATAATTTACACATAGAGACACAATTATAAATACAGTTGTGGATCTTATGCCAATGTTAACTTCTTTAACACTTCTAATTTACTGCTGGATTCCATTCCATTTGAGTTTTCAAGGATGTGGTTCTATGTAAGGATGTAAAACACTTTCCTATTTATGCTGAAGGAAAAGCTGAACCTACCAAAGCACACGAAACTTCAAAGGCGTTCAGAGACAGAGGAGGTGCAGATCAAGAGGAAATCTGCACTCTCCCTGTTTCCACCAGCTGAGCTTCCTAACATGAGAGCCACCAGAGAGGAATATCAAACACATAAGAATACTCCCAGAATCATGGCATGGTTTGGAAGAGATCTTAAAGCTCATCCAGTTCCAACCCCTACCATGGGCAGGGAACCCTTCCTCCAACAGCAGCAGAGGAGTTATTCAGCCTTCACACATTCCTGGGCACCTCCTGTCCTTCCACCACTGCACCCATACATTGTTTAAGTTACGTGATGGGTGCAGTGGTGTGCATTTCCAGATGTCAGGAGCTAGAAATTTCCTACAATACACACCTTGAGAGCTGTGGTGGAAATGTGCTCCATTCTGTAACTATGGGAGAAACAACACCTGGAGGGACACCTCTCCAAGTACCAGAAATCACAGGCCAGCAGAAGCAGGGAATGAGAACAAACAAAAACTGAGGGCTCCCAAGGCTGAGGCACACAAGGAAAAGCTAAACTGGCTAGCTAAAATGCCCTTTAGCCAACAAATAGAAAAATTAAGTTATTGGCATATTACCGAAGCGGCTTATTTGGAATGACGAATAAATTCAAACTTTCCCAGGATCAGGGTTCTGAATAAGCTCTGCTCTCTAGAAACACATCCTTCTCCAGCTCCCTGAGGATGTGCCAAGTGATCTTCACTGTAGCTCTTGCCACTATTACACTCAGGGATTTTTCTGTGTTTTTCTGGCACATTTTCCAAATAAGTGAACACATTGAATTATTGTGGAGCTCGGCTCTACGTCCTGAGCTTACTGCGTCATGTTTACCCCTAAGAAATCGCTATTCACAGGGACACCTATCACTTGCACAGTCTGCCATCCCACAGAACAAGTGTGCACTTGTAGGGCCAGAGGCAGCCCTAAGAAACCCCAAAACCCATACTTTCTCCTTTTCCCCCAAACAGGTGTTTTTCAGGATGCTAAGGGGTATTTCCCCCACAGGCCTGAGCTCCGTATCGCACACCTGCTCCCACACGGGAGGGGGCCGGGGCCCGGACACCCGCCGGGCGCAGGCGCGATGCTGGTCGGGCCTCAGCGCCTCCTCAACGCCGACGGAGCCAAGCCCATGAGAGCCGCGGCAGCTCGCCGGGTGTGCGACGGGCGGAGGCGCACAGCCAAGCCCTGTCCCCATCTCGGCCCCTGTCCCGCTCCCGCCCCTCACCTCCATGGCTCCGGGTCGGTCTCGGCGCGGCCCGCGCGGGGCGGCCTGAGGCGAGTTCCGGCCGTTGCC
>WBMY01013614.1:169191-236649 GCA_013397315.1 Donacobius atricapilla | reverse complement strand
GCCCTCGAGGCCCCGCCCCGGGGCGCCGCGGCGCCTGCGCTGCACCGCCCCCTGGCGGCGGCGGGCTGGGCCTGTGTGTCGGCGCTGCGGCAACATGGCGGGGCGGGTAAGTGGGGGGGACACGGACCGGCCGCTATCGCTCATCCCCTGCTCCCTCTTCTGCTTCTGCTCCTGCTCCTCCCTGCGCCACCGCGGCTTTGGGAGCTTCTCGCAGCCCCTCTGCCAGGAGGCCGTTCAGCCCTGGGGGGTCCCCCGGCAGTGCTGTGAAGCTGTGGTGTCCCCCCCCCCCCCGGCGGTGGGGGGGTTCCTGACGGTCCTGTGAGGCAGTGGAGACCCCCCCCCCAGTGGTGGGGGGGGCTGGGGGGTGACCCTTCTCCCGGTGTTTTCCGGGGGTTTCGAAGAGGCTGAGGTGGCCTCTTGGTGATGTGGCATGTGGGACAGGACTGGGGTTCCTTCAGGAGCCGGGGCAAGGGTGACCCGTCTTCCTGTGGGGCAGGATTTTAGGGTCACCCAGGGGTGCTGTGAGACCCGGCTGGCCCCTTGGCAATGTGGGGTGTGGGACAGGACTGGGTATTCCCTCCGGAGCGCTGTGAGTCCAGGGTGACCCCTCTCCATGTGGATGCGAGGCAGGATTTAGGGTTCCCTGAGGGTGCCGTGAGGTTGCAGTGGCTTTGTGGGGTGCAGAGCTGGATTTTTGGGGTTTCCTGGGGCTGCTCAGAGGCTGTGGTGCCCCCTTGGTGCTGTGGGATGGGTGTCTAGGGGTCCCTTAGGAGTTGGGGTGCTGCCTCGCCCTGTGGTGTGGGGCAGGATTGTGGGGTCCCCTGACAGTGCAGTGAAGCCCAGGGGTGTCTTCGTGCTGCTGTCAGGATTTGGGGTGCCCCAGGGTGCTGTGAGGTTCTGCTGACCCCACTCCCTGTGGGCAGGGACCTTTAGGGATGCTGTGGCAGGGGGTGATCCCTTGGTGCTCCGGGATGTGGGGTAGAATTTTGGGATTTCCTGGGGGGATCTCTATGAATCTGGAGTCCCCCTGTCTCCATGGGTTGTGCAGCAAGATTTTAGGGTCCCCTAAAGGTGCTGTGAGGCCCTGGTGACCCCTTGGTGCTGTGGGATACGGGGAGATTTTCTCCTGTGGGATCCAGCCAGGTGCTGTTTTATAATGTGGATCCGCCTTTTGTTGTGTGGAAACACCTTAAGGATTGTGCAGTGGTTTTATTCTGTATTGATTAAAAAAAAAATCCCTTATTAGTGATACATCACATCAGCAAGTGGCTAGAAAGGCCTTAAAATATGAAGGAACAGCCTCGTTTGTGAAATCCCCTCTTGTGGTGTCTGCACATCCCCTCTTTTTAGGTGTCCAGGTGCTGCAGGATGTGTTTGGACTGCTCTGCTCTTTGCCAAGAGCTCAGTCATGCTTTGCGGGGTATCAGCCTGGAGAAGTCACATTTTTCATTAGTACTTGCCTCTGGCTGGAATCTTGTCTCTAGGCCAAGTAATTCAGTGGTTGGAATGCTGGGGAATTGTTCTTCCGAGTGTTTTTTGCGTTGTGCTGGGCTGGTGGATGGAGGGCAGCTGGTGCAGTGCTGTGGTGCAGAGCAGGGGTGAGAAGTCTGGCCCAGTGACGTGCTGTGCATCACAGGTGCTCCAGTGCCACCCCTGAAATGTGCTGAGTAATTGAGAAAACCCCCACATTTTGTGGTCTGTCTCTCCTTAAGAGCTTTTCCCCTGTCTCTGCTCCAGATTTCTGGTCTCACCTTCTTCCTTGCACTTTTTTTTCTTCATCTCACCCTTTGCACTAACCCAGGGAAATCTCTTGAGCCTTCACTGGCTTTTTTTTCAGCTTTCTGTTGCCTAGAACAGGAGCCCAGTGCTCTGGTCAGTGGTAAGATCATTCTGCCCACCCTGGACGTGGTTCTGAGAGTCCCTAGGCCTAAACCAGCCTGGCTGCAGTGGTTCTGCCTTACCCTGCTCCTCTGAGCCCTCCCAGCTGTGTCCTCTGGGAATACCCTGGTGCATGCTCTGGGTGCTGAAATTGGTGACTGGAGATGTGGGGAGGAAGGAGAAGGATCAACCCCAACTTTATTCTTCTGCTTTGAGCTTTTCTGCTACTAAAAACGTGAGAAAATGTGCCTTTGTTTGACCAGCTTGGAAGCCTGGTGAAGGAAAGAGGGATTTATGTGAATTTAAAGGAAAGACTGATGCTTAGTTGCCTCCTAGTCTGGCAGTTGGATGGGTGATGCTCTCCTTGGGTTGCCAGGAAGCTTCTTAGTATTCAGTGTTTTCATGATTTTCCTGCAAATGCAGTTGTTGCAGAAATACCAGGATATTTAATGCTGCAATGAGAGTCCTTAAGCTGAGTGCTCCATCTCACTCTCCAAGCTGGGTCTGATCCTTCCACTGCTTTCCATGTGAGCTACCCAGGGAGCTGTGTGCCCCTTCCAGCTGGCCTGTGGGCCAGCAGCAGCGCTGGGGAGGCGAGGGGCTGCGACACCGGAGCTGTGCCGAGGAAAACACTCAACAGTTGGTGGGAGGATGGAGGTGTGTGATATCTCCAGGCGCAACAGCTGAGGCTGATGCTGGAACACAGGTGCTGCTCTGTTGTCAGCCTTTTTAACAGGTGCTTCAACCTGCAGGATGGGAAGAGGAGCTTCAGTGACTCCTCCTGCCCTGCAAATCTGTTCTGCAATGCCATTTGGAGCTTAATCTCTTTTATTGGACTCATGTGATTTGATTTGTGCGTGTACATTCTCACAGGGAGAAATGAATGGCTGTCCTGTTGTATGAAAGAGACAAAATATTTAAACTTCTAGTAACGTTTTGAATAATTCAGGTGAATGATAAGCCAAATCTGATTAAGTGTGTGATGCTGTTTCAGGTGTGTTACTCTGCTCCCCTAATTGCACTGGGTCTCTCCATGGCAAGGAAGAGATGGTGATTAGCAGTGATTGAAGTTTACAGGAAAAACAGTTTATGATGATTAGAAATAATGGCTGTTTCTGTAATAATTTATTCTGTATCTCTGCATGGGGATCATTAGGCACACAGGCAGAGCAGTGAGGCATCTGCAGGAGAGGGAATGGTGGGAAGCTGCTGTGTCTGTAGCTGCCTATGGGCCTCTTGTACCAAGTGGAGCCCTGGAAGTTCACTGGTGCTGTCTGTAACTAATTGATTTGAACTACAGGAGGAATTAGTTCCAAAAGGGGTCTAGGAAGGCCAGATGATTTCTGTGCCTCGTTCCAGTGAGGATCAAGCTGTGGATCCAGCACAAGCTACATTTCTGCCTGTGTCTGCACAGGCTGGCGAGCTCCATGGGACTGGGGTGGGGCCAGGAGCAGGTCAGTGCTGCTGGCTCCTCTGGCAGCAGAGCTGCACACACCTGTGTGTGTGGGGTGCTCATGTGGATGTTGGTGTGGTTTTGTTTAAGGAATATGAGTTTTGTGATAGCTGAACTTGTGTAACAGTTCATGGTTAGAAATAATGGCTGTTTTAGGGGGTGTCCCTGGTGTAACACATCCACTTTTGTTCCTCTGCTGTTTAGGGTTCCTTTGGGCCACTGTTTCCTTTAGCCTAGTGAGAGCAGAGTCTGCCCTGTTGGCTCCTGAGAAGAGGTTCCCTTTGTGTTGGGTTGGAAATGGTTTTGGATCACTCAGGTACTGGATGGTGTCTGACCCTGCAGAGTGGTGCTGTCACTCCTCTCGAGAGCCTGAGACTGAGCACAGGATCCTGCTGGCGTCTGGTGACACCAGGTGCCCAACCCAGAGGCGCAGCAGGAGTGGGGAGGTGGTGAAGGACAGACTGAGTCCCTTGGTGTTCTGTGCTGCCAAAGGCATTGCTGGCCTAACCCTGCTATCTTGTGCTTGCTGCAGCCAGCACAGAATCCCAGAATGGTTTGGGTGGGAAGGGACCTTAAACCCACCCAGTGCCACCCCTGCCATGGCAGGGACACCTTCCACTGTCCCAGGCTGCTCCAAGCCCCGTCCAGCCTGGCCTTGGGCACTGCCAGGGATCCAGGGGCAGCCACAGCTGCTCTGGGCACCCTGTGCCAGGGCCTGCCCACCCTCACAGGGAGCAATTCCTTCCTAAAATTTAATCCATATAATATACCTGAAACAGCACTAGACAATTAATAACATTTGGCTTATTAGTTGCATGAATTATTTAAAAATATTTAAATTTAGACAATGTGGTTTTAGGTTGGATGGTTTGGTAGGGACTTTGAAATAATGGGGGCTGGGCTTTGTGTTTATGGGTTAAAGCTCTAAGGTGATTTCTGATCACATATGGAACCAGCCTTCAGAGATGCAGGCGTTGTCAGGCAACTAAAGAAACGTTTATGAATCAACTTGGTTCCTTCTTGCAGCCTGGTACTGTTCCTGCTATCGTCACTTTAGTTTTTTTTTAGTATTTCCTAGTGTGTAATATGAAGAAATGGGTTTTTAGCAATGTTTCATGGAAATGGGAGAAACCTCTATATGAATCTCTGTTTCTGTGATCACTTTTGCAACCTCGTAACTGTCTTGTGAAATCATCACACATCAACTTGTGTCCTGCTTTCAGGCCTTCTGCCTTGCTGAATTATTTAAAATAAAGGCTAATAATTTGTTAAAAATTCTATAATTGTTTAGAGTAAAATTCTGGTGACCGTGTGAATGTTTGTTTGCATGGGATATCTGGCCCTTTCATCTTTGATTAATTTGTTGCTTGGCTCAGTGTTGCAGAAGCAGTGTGTCCTAAGCTTGGGCTTAAAAAGTCACTGCCAAAGGGAGATGTCAGTGCTGTCCCTGCATCTCCAGTTTTTGGGGTGCTGGTGTGTCACACCTATTATGTGGACCTGCCAGAAAAATTAAACTTAGGTAATATTTTTTTTAGTAGGAAAAAGTCTTCAAAAAAAGTCAGAGAATCTTTTTGAGGATCATTTAAAGTCTGAATTTCTTAAGTATTACTTCTAATTTTTTTTTCCCCAGAGCACAGCAAGATCTCTTTTCCTCTCCTGTTCTGGGTTCTGTGCCTCAGACCATGGAGGTCATTCAGGAGAAGACTCTGAGGCTCAGGATAAACCCTGACTGAATATGGAAGAAGTTCTGGCATAAAATCAGATCTGCTTGAGTCCACAGAAAAGCGGTCCCTAGAAAGTGGTGGCACTTCCATTTTGCTGAAATACCCCTCAGGCAGGATGTAATTTCAGTTCAATGAAATCACCACCGATTCCCTTTTTTTTTTACATGAAAACAACTAAAATGTACATCTCTGTGTCATAGAGTGATCTTTTCTGATCCAGGCTTGGTGGACATGTTCAGGTGCCCTCACAAGTGCTGGAGGGGATGAGCTTTAGGGAGAGCTGGTGCAGTGACACTCCTGAGCAGTGGGACAGAGATCTTGGGAATGGAGTGGCTCTTGGAAGGGTGAGGTTCAGCCTGGGGGCTCTGCACCATGTGTTCAGGGCGCTGTCTCACACCAGGGAGGTTGTCTGGCAGAGACCAGAGTCTTGTGGTGAAACACCCATACTGACCATCTGCAGAAGGCTTTCAGACCCCCAGGAACTGGAGAGCTGTGTTGGAGAGGGTCTGTGGACAGAAAAAACCAAACAAGAAACCCAGTTGCTAAAATTAATGGAGGAGCTTCTGGTGCAGTGCCCTGGAGCTGTGTCCGGGCCAGCTGATTGTGCTGCTGCTCACGAACCAAGGCTGGGTATGCACTTCCTCAGGCACTCCTGCCCTGCTGCTCTGCTCCTTCCTGTGCAGGCAGATCCTGCCCTCAGGGAAGTCAAAGGTTTGAAGTATGAAAAGATTTAACACGTTTCTCCAGTCTCCTGGGACGTAATAAACCAGTGACCTTCTATCAAAAGATCTGGAGTAATTGATGCCCTGGAGTTGTGTCATGTGCTTTTTCTGTAAAAAATAGAGCAGGACTTGCAAGCTGCTACATCTTAATCTGCTGGTGGCTGGGTGGTGTTTGGTACATCAGCGTCGTGGGAAGTTCAGTGCTGGGTGCTGGGCACTAAATCCTCAGGGACGGCAGCATCCTGGGCTTTCACAGGGCAAATTCCAATGGGGATATTTTTAACATTAACATATATTCACATTGTCCCTGTTGCCATCGGGTAACTTTTCTAAATAAATGGGATGAAATTTGCATCCATGAAGTGTCCTTGCTGCTCGTGTGGCAAAATCCCTTGACCTGCATCCCAGGCCCACAACTTATTCTGGTGGGATGGTGGTTCATTCCCTTGGCATTTTTAAAAGATGTTTAGATGCAACACAACAAGCAGCAATTCCCTGTAATTAAATTGTTGATCATCCTGGCTTGAGAAAGGAACGTGAGGCAACATCCTCACAAAAACTGGATGTGTTAATTAAAATGCACATATCCTGGGTCATTATTGCTTAATAGGAAGAATGAGCTGCTATTTCTGCTGAGCTGTCAGAGAGCAGCTCCCTGGTTCTGTGGCACAGCAGCTCAGGTACAGGTGTATTTCCTAAAATCACTTACTGATCAAGTTGTGAAGAGCTGATCTGGAGAAGGACATCTTTGGGCAGAGCAACCTGTGTAATTCGACTGTAAATGCTCTGCTTGGAGAAGCTCTCCTTTAGCATTCTTGTTTCTTCTGCTCTGTTTGATCAGGCAGACCCTTGGAGCTCTTTGTTCTTGGGCTTGTAAATTGTCTTTCTTGTGATGTTGGCAAGTCCTGGCAATGGCAGAACCAGATTCCCAAAGCCGTGAGCACCTCGTTAACTGCAGGGAAACAGCGTTGGAGTGAGAACCGCCTCTGCAGATCTGAGTTCATTTGAACTTTGCAAACAAAGGGAAGCAGCAGTAAAACCCAGTATCCTTTAATTGTGGGAGAGGCCCTTCTGCCCTCCTGAAGTGGCTCTGGAGTGCCAGGATGGGCAGTAATTTCCTGATTTGGGCCCAGAGAGCACAGGGCTGCTCTCAGAGAGGGAAACTGGGAAATGTGTTGAGTGTTTGATGAAGAGTGAAGAGTGTCTGGTGTCTCCTGGTGCCCGTCTGTGCTGGGGGAGAGCTCTTGCCAGGCAAGGACGTTACTGCTGCCACGGGCAGACAATGCAGGGAGAGCATTCCTTGATTCATTTCCAGCCCTGGGCGATGCAGGAGGTGCTGGTGGGAACTCTTCCCTCTCTCCTCCTCTGAGCTGTTTGGGTTTCTGCGGTGCAGGGGTGGCCTGGCACAGCACGATCACGGGGGTGATTCACAGCGTGGGCGTGGGGAGGAGGGATCCAGCTCATCCAGGCTTCTCTGGACGCTGTGCTGAGGCTGCTTTGAGGGTGGCTCACTCAGTGTTCCCTGGCTTTGTCAAAAATGTGAATATTAGTTCTGAGATTTTTAGCTTCCCAGTGCATTCCTCTTTATTAGAAGAAAATTGGTACTTCTGAGTTTGCTGTTGAGAGAGAATGCAGCTCCTTCCTGAAGAAAATAAAAGCTTGCAGCAAACAAACAGAGGTCACGTGGAGCAGGTGGAATGGCCAGGCCTGAGCAGGGAGTCAGGGCTGTGTGTTCCAGGGACAGAAGCTTATCCTGTCAGCACAGCCACTGCAGGTCTGGAAAGGCCTGTCTGGCTAGGCCTGCTCGTCCAAAAAGTTCCTTGTGGGTTGATGTCCTCTTGTGGCTGTGGAAATATGGAAGTTTATTCAATATTTTTTTGTCCAGATGTCCAGCTCTGCAGGCTACTAAACTTCCTTAGTTAATTTTTAAAATTATTTAGAACCACAGCATTTAGGATAACTTGTGTTCCTGAGTCTGGTCCCTAATGGTGACAGCATGTTGTCATTTCTTTTACGAATATTACAGAATCGTTCTTTAGAGGATCCTTGGTTTTGTCTTTACTATTTCCCCCTGTCACAGAGCCAGCTTCCCCTCCAGGTCAGGAATCCACCCTTACCTGCCAGCCAGGAGCTCTGCTGGTGTTGCCGTTTTATGCCCATTTCTTGTGTCCTTCAGTGTTGAGTTGTTGCTCAGCTCCGAGGTGTGTTATGGAGGTAGAGAGCAGGCGCAGTCCTTGGGCCTCCCTGTGCTGGGAGCCGTGTTGGTGCTGAGCCAGCTCTGCAGCTCATCCTCCTGCTGGAGCTGCTGGTTGTCCCCAGTGTGCAGCCAGAGGTGTAATGTCCACCTCGGGTCCTGGTGTCCCTTGCATCTAGAGATAAAAGCAGAGCTTTGTGCATGTGTTTCTGTCAGGAGCATACTCCTGGATAATGAGTAGGATCTATGATTCATCATGTCAGTTCCCTGTTTATCTTCAGAGCTCCTTTGACATCATAATTCTTCCTGTCAGCATTCAAACTTCACTTTATTGGCAGACTCGTGTTGGCGAGTGGGTGTTTGGTTTGGAGTCAGCCGTGGTTCCACGCAGCCCACAGAGGCATCTCTGGGAGTGTGGACTGAACTGCTCCCCAGGAATTACAGCTGCACAGGTGGTTCTCTGGCCTCTTTGGGTGATGTGGCTCTGGGCCCGGAGAGACTTTGGTGCCCAGCAGCTGCGACAGGAAAGCCTGGGTGCTTTTTGGAGTAGGGATCCCCATCTCGATGCAGCTGGCAGTGGCTCTGCTGGGGAAATGGAAATGTCTGGTACCCAGAGTTGTCACATTTCCTAACGCTCCTCTGCCAGGACCTGTGTGCCAGAAATTCCATCTCTGTGCACCTGCATATACATGGGACATGTATCTGTGTCTGTTTTACACAAAGGAGAATTTTAAACATACAATACTTGAACAATATTTGTCTTGTACACACCATGTGAGAACAGGGCACAGAACCAAACCTGCCTCAGCTTTAGAGGCTGTTTCATAATCTCTTGCTCAGCATTAGGAAATGAGATGAATTCAGATGTCTTGGATGAGGAGCATCTCTGCCTTAGCACTTAGTGTTTCATCTCTTCTCAGTACCAGCTGTCAGCAGTGCACTTCAGCCACCACCTTATCTCTGGGGATTAAAAGTTTTACCTTTGCTTCCCCTACCGTCAGCCTTAATGATTCAGAAGAAGTGAATTGACAAAACACAAAAGGTGTGGTTTCTATGTATGTGAAAATATCCAAATAGCAGCACCACTTTCTGGCAGGGGTTTGGACTGGGTAATCTCCAGAGGGCCCTTCCAACCCCAACTATTCTGTGATTTTGTGAACACATGAGTTTCTTATTTCCTGTGGAGGAAAACGAGTCGTTGCTGCTTTGGAAAAAAATCTCTGAAAGATCAGATGTTATGGTGATTGCTTCTGTTATGTAGCTGTTTGTTCTTCAGGGCAAGAACAAACATTTTTCCTTGTAAAAATAAAATATGCCAGCATCATTAAGCCTCCTGGGTTTTGAGGCAACGTTACTGCTTTGCCACGAACCCAGAGGTGGGGTCCTTCAGGTTTGTCTCTCAGAGTGAGATTTATCAGTGCATCATGTGGTCTTGTTTTCCTCTGGGCAAACAGGAGGAATGCTGGAACAGGCCTCTGCACAGGCCTGGGTTTAAGAGCAGGTGCTGCCTGGCTGATGCTGGATGCTGTAGCTGGGAATGCTTTAGCAGTGTGCAGTCACCTCCTTAGGACTGGGCTGTCCTTGGAGTCTCCTCTTTGCATAAACCAGAACAACACCTGGAGGCAGGGAAGATTGTTTGGCCTAATTTAACCCTAATTTACCTTCTTTAAGCCAAATCTGTCTATGTTGTGGTGTAACAGCAGCCTGTGAGGGTGTGTGGGTCACCTCCAGCCTGGCAGTGCTGGGGATGACTGCAGCAGGGGGCTGTCACCTGCAGGAGCTTGCTCTCTGCTTTATTGAAGCTGTCTTGCCTGGTTGGCAGCAATAACCTGCCAGTTTGCTTAGGATTAGTTTGTGTAGATCTACTTTGGATGATTCCTAGGAATATTCACAAGGATTTTTGTGCCCTTATACCATGATGTGGTGTGTTAGTGCTGGCAGTGGGTGTGGGGTGGCAGAGAGGGGAGAGGGGCAGGTTCTGGGAGTCCTGGAACCCAAAATGCAAGAGCCTGAAGTGTCCCTGACAGCAGCACTACTGGCATATGCCAGCCATGTGTTCCAGCCTTGGACTCCTGCATTTATGCCAGAAAAGCTTCTTCAGGAGCAGCCTGTGCCCGTGTCCTGGCTGTGACAGCTTGACAGAGGCAAGGATCCATCCCTGGGAGCAGCAGCCCTGGGATATGAGCTCTGTGGGGAGGGCAGTGAAGAGGAAACTCCTGCAGCACCCCACAGCAGCGTGTTCCTCCTTCCTGCCGGGGTGATTTCCAGTTTAATTGTCACCTCTTCCATGACCAGATTTCCTCAAGTTGTCCCTTGCACCCTTGTGGAACTCCATGCCCGGGAGTGACACCCCTGTCTTGCAGCTGTGTGATGTTAAAACCTTTTCAGAATATAGATAATGTTCTGAAGATCTGCGACATCCTGGAGCTTGAGGAGGGTGTGTACTGGAGGGCTGGGAGCAGAGATGCTGCCTGGACTGTTGGTCATTGCCAGGGAAAAATGGACTCCTGCCAGACACCCCAGGAGGAGCTTGTGCCAGGCTCTGGCGTGGTTGGCACGGCTGCTGCTGCTGCAGCCACGTTATTTCACGTGTCAGACACTCAGGGGTGTTCTGCCATCATCTCTCCCCTGCTGCAGAGCTTGCAGCTGTTGCAGGGTTTGGAATGCATTCCTTGCTATTCCTGCATTTCCTAGAGCTCTGTGTTCCCGGTGCAGGCAGGAGCAGCTGCTTGGCCAGGGGCTCGCTGTGTGTAGGAAGCAGTTTGTCACCGAGGATTAAAAATGCAGTTGAGGACTAGTGCTGTAAAAAGGTTTAATCCAGGAGCTCCGTGTCCACTTTTTGCCAGAAATATCCCCTGTAATGCGTTTTATCGGGGCATGTCCTTCACAAAACCGTGCCCTGCAGATGGGAGGAGAAGTAATAAAATGATGAATGTTTGCTGTGAAGTGCCCCAAGCCAAAGGGCCTCAGCAGACATGTTGTGTATCTCATAAATCCACTGATGTCATATATTTTATTACAAGGGCATTTGAGTCTTTTATTACACTCAGCATTCAGGTAGATAAATCTGCTTCAGGCTTGGAAGTGGAATCTTTTTTGGTTGTCACATATGTCAAGGCCAATTGAGCATTATTCAGTTAAGGTAATGAGTTGGTCCTTTTCTAAATAGTAAGTACTTGAGACAAATCATGTTGTGCCATAACAGTTGATCTGAAGTTTAGGGCAGGCTGGCTGCGGGTCACACTGGAAGGGAATTTCTCTGATATTTGTCCCAGAGGGGCTGGTGAAGGAAGGCTGAGCAGGGCAGTAACTCCTGGGAAATGATTTAGGTGTGTGTGTTGGGGTCAGTGGGTTTCCTGTGCTTGCAGCTGGGATTTAAGGGTGTTTTAAGAGAAAATCCGTCCTGAATTACCTTCAGCAGTAGGTTGACACTGTCAAATAGTTTCTGTTGCACTGCCTGCAAATTTGTATCTGACAGAGGTAGCTGCGTTTTGATTCTCAAAATGACACCTTGGGGGGAAATTTAGCTTTTCCCCAAATTAAATTTCTTCTAGCTAATGATAGAAACATCCTCCCTTTCTCCACTTCTGGAGGCATTTTGATCCCAATTTTCATTTTTCAGCCATTGTTTTGTGGTATAATTCTGCAGCAGCAGGTGGGGTGAGGGTGTAGGATGGGGCTGAGGTCCCTCTGCTGTGCTCCCCCCATGCTCCGTCCTGCCGCGTGATGGGGATGGGCAGCTTTGGCTGGGAGTGCTACTATTTTGGTTTTTAATCACTGATTGATGAGTAACAGTGGAAGGGACAAAAATGAACAGATATTCCTGAAAAAGGATTGGTCCTCTGACTTAAGAGAATAAAAAGAGGGGGAGAACTCCTCCACAAAATTTGTTGCAGTAATTTTTTTCATACTGATAGGCTGGAATTAACTATTTTACCTAATTTTCTTCTGTGTGTTACAGATCTGGGATGTTTCCTACAGAGTGGAAAATATTCATATGTGATATTTCTTTTGAGAAGTGATTCAAAGGGATTGTGGGGTTGGACAGCAGCTGGCTGAGGTTAAACCTTCCTGTGGACTCTCAGTGCTGCCCTGTAGTGCCCTGGGTGAAGGGGTTTATGCAGAATGGATATACTGAAATGCCGGTTTTCTGAATTATGTTCAGGGAAGAGGGAGGGTCACACCTTTATCCCTCCCTATCTCTGGGGCTCTGTGACCCAGCCCAGCACTAAGAGACAGAGTTTAGGGGACTGCTCTGGCTCCAGGCTGCTTTCTTTTCACAGCTTTCAGAATATCCCAGTGTCCTGTCACTGGGCAAGAAACACCTTCCAGGGAATGCTGATTACCTGCTGCCTTGTGACAGCATTTGGGGAAGCTTCACGAGTGCCAGGGTTCACTTGCAAGTTAGCAGTGTTTGCCTTGCAGGCTTTCTCCCAGGTACTTTTAAAGTATTTATGCAGGTAGGGCAGAAAATACAAAGTACATGATAGTCTCAAAATGCAGAGCTTTGGGATACAGGTACCTGTGACATGTGGAAATGTTTGGAGGAACCTGGAAGAGGAGCTTGTTGTGGGCTCTCTTGAGTGTGCCAGGACTCAGGAGACCAGTTTTGTGCTCTGTGGTTTTGCAGAAGTCTTGAGGCTTGACTTGGTAAAGGAAGAATAGGATTTTATTTGACATTTTTTCCACCCCTCTTTTGTAGCCTATGCAAGCAGCGAGATGTCCCACTGATGAGCTGTCCTTAACCAACTGTGCTGTGGTGAACGAGAAGGACTTCCAGTCTGGGCAGTAAGTGTGCGCTGTTGCTCTTTCAGCTTTTAACCAAAAAGGAATTGTTTTCAACATTTGGATGGAGGGGGAATGACATTTCAGGTTTGGAAAGGTGAACACAGCAGTTTGGTTAACAAAACTTCTGTGTCTGTGGAGATCAGAACTTTCAGTGTGGCTCTTACTGGAAATGGGAAATGCTGGGAGAAGGGTGGCTGTTTCTCTGAAGCATTTCTTTCTTGGGAACTGCATCTGCTTACCTAATAGAATAATTATTTTAGCAAAGTACTTTTTATGATCATTTTTGTTGGTTTTGGTTTTGCTGTTGTTCCTGTTACACAGTGAGAATATTTGAACGATTTCAAAAATGTTTTTATCGTTTTATTGTGTTACTTGGGGCATCTTCTCACTTTTATATCATATGGGAGTGCTGAGCAGAGCCAGGAGAGCCCTCTTGTTCTCAGGGTTTTCATACACAAGAACAAAAGGGAGAAGCAGCCAGAGTGTGGGCACAAGTTGGATTCTTTAATTGCAGTTTTGGGGTGGCTAATGGAACCCGACTCTGGGGTTTACTTCTGTTAGGTGGAAAACACATGAATTTTTCAGCTCAGCTCAAACAGAAGGGTTTTGTGCTACAAGAAGCCAATTCATGTACTCAGATTCTTTGCTTTGCTGCAGCTTTAGGGAAGCTCTGACAGATTTTAGTATGTAGGTTGTAGACAGAAGACATTAATTTCAGCTGTAAGTGCAGCACAAGGCAGAAGGGCTTGGGTTTGAAAAATGAGGAAAATGTTAAAGGAGATACTGAATGATATGCCCAGGCCTTACATAAAATACCTGCCCCAGGTGAACTCTGCTAAGGGTGGGTGGAGAGTACAGCAGTGCTGAACTGCAGGAATGCAGGGATGTGTTTAGGGATGTGTTTGTCTGTCTGTGCAGCTCTGCTGACCTGGGACCTGTCCTGGCTCTGGAGCAATGAACTGAACTGTGATTTCATGAGCCCAACTGGAGTATAAAATGCCAAAACCAAACAAAACCACTCTCTAAACAAGCAGAACTTTTCGAGTCAGAAGCAGGCAAAAGTGCTTGGGCAGAAAAGTGTCCTGGTCTTCTCAAAGTATGGTTTTCTCCAGGTTGATTTTTTTCCAAAGTAATTGAGTTACAAAAATACCTGAACTGAGCATTGTGCCTCATGCATTATAAAAACTTTAATTTCCTCCACTATGGATGTCCTGGAGGGACCCAGCTGCCAGACCTGCAGCCGGCTGTGTTCCTTTGGCTTCCAGAACGCTCTCTGCTGGCATTTGTGGCAGTGTGCAGGAAGCGGTGCCCCAGGATGTGCTGGCTCAGCAGGCTGGCTGTGGTTCTGGCTGTTCCTGTTCCCCTGGGAGCTGTTTATTTCTGGCAGTCGGTGCTCACACACCGGCAGCATGTTTGGTGGGGAGCAGATGCTGCAGATGGCTGCAGTGTCAGATGGAGCACGGGCGGCTCCCGGTGCTGGGCAGTGCTGGGGCTGGAGCTGGTGCTGCATTGCAGATCCCTGGAGCCAGCCCTGCCTGCTGCTCCCTGGCTCGTGCCCCTCACTGTTGGGAGACAAATCCCTCTGGGCCCCATCTACACAGGCCCAGGGGTGTTCAGAAATGTGAGGGCTGAATTAAAACCTTCAGAGAAACGAAAATACATAAATCCACACAGACATGAGGTAGAAATGTAAGTTAGGTTTAAATAAGTAGAGAACCTTTTAAGTGCTTTAAGGAACTAAGAAACTGTATTGGTTAGTGAAAAAGAAAGCCTTAAAGCTTAGTTTAAATTCAGTGGCATCACCTGTTACAACTAAGTTCTAGACATAATGAAAACATAATGTAGCCTTGCTAGCATTCCTAGATAGAACAGATAGAACATGTACGTAGAATTTGTGTAAAAAATTATGACTACTCTCACACATCAATCTTAGGTTAGGATAGGTCGAACAAGACTGTAGTAAGATCGTGTTCTTACCTGATTGGCTAAAAATGTTATAAAAATGCACTGCTTTGAGGATGACTGAGCTCACAGAATGCAGATTATGGATGCTGTTGCCTCTGCTGCTAAGATGCTGCCGCTTCCGCATGGGACTTGGGGACTTCATGCTGGAAGGCTTCCTGCATAATGGCACGGGCTGTAGTAACTGCCTTCATGAGGCTGATTTAGCCATGCAATAAAGGACTATTGCTTTTACAACTACCCAGCTTCTTTAGTCTCCAATAAGAAGATTGCGCCACGATCTCAACACCTCACTCTCACAGCTGCCTGCTCAGGGGGCTTTTGGTGATACTTCCACGAAGGGCTCTGCTCTAGCTGTTTGCTGCTGGGGCTGTAGAGCTGGGGTTTGCCCTTGGATCAAGGAGATGGTTTAACCCCAAGGTGCTGCTGATCATCTTCTCAGGCTTGGCTCTCTGCACCCCGTGAGCTGGGCAGGGATGAGTCAGTGCTCGGTGCTGCAGGAGTTCACACAAGGCCATGCCCTGTATGATCCCAGTGTGTGCTGTGGAGTGGTTTGGGGAGTGGCACCAGCTTCAGCTCCTGTGTCCTGCTTCTACCTTGAGGACTCCCGTGCTGTTTGGAGAGAGAAACCAGTTCTGAACACAGCCAGGCTGTAGGGGACGGCAGTCAGGGCAGGCTGTCTCAGTGGCAGGTTTTTGTTCATGTCAAAAACTGGTTGTTCCTTTGACATGGGAAGCCCATCCCTCCTAGGCCAGTTTAGTTTTCTGAGGAGCCCTTGCTGAATGATTGCTATGGGTTTCCAAACATGAACTGCATGGGCCGAGAGCCCTGCTGGCACCTCCGCACGGTTACCTGAGTCATCCCCTCCTGCACAGGAGCCCTGCTTGTGCTTCAGCAGCAGAAAATCTGATGCGCTCACAGGTTAATTCATGTCTGATGGACTTTCTCTTGGTTTGCTCAGCCTGGCCAGCAAACTTACCAGCAGTTTCTTGGGCCCAGTTTCCTGGAGCCCTTCCTGAGAGCTGGAATCACATGAGTTGGATCTGACAGTTCCAGGCGAGGATGTACACACAGAATAGAGCAGCAATTCCACCTGGGAGAGCTCTGGGAGCTCTCTGGCCCTGGTGATTTGTTGTTCCTTTTGCTCATGTATAAGCAGAAGCTCTTAAGGAGGTTGAGATTTGTCCCCATGTGTCTCCATGAGCTCTCTGAGCTCCTTTGTGGTGAACATCAGTGTAGGAAAATGCATTTATTTTTTCTGCTATTGTAATACTTGGGTTGCTTACAGCTTGTTGGGAGCTGCCTGCTCCTGTTGTCTTTGAGAGTAAACATGGTTGTTCCTGTGCCTTATTCAGATTTTTCTCACAGAACCTGGCAGGATTTGACCTTTCCTAGTATTTTCTTTAAGAAAGCTGATTTTTAAAAAATTTTTCCTCTTTGTTTTTTCTTCCTGGCATCTATCTGTGTGTTGTCAAGATCTGCTGTCTTTCTGCTTTGCTGGAGATGTTTTTGGTGAATGGAATGTTCCAGCATAGTAATTGGTATCAAATCTTTGTGGATACTTCTCGCCAGTATTTTTACCAGATATTGTCATTTTCTTGCATTTTGGGTTTTTGAAGTGAAGCCCAGCAGTGATGGAGCTTGTTTCTTCCTGCAGAGATGCTGAATCTCTACATGTTGAAGTCACTGTTGCGTGCACTGCTCAGGACCCATTTGGGGCTTTAAAAAGCTTTAATTTTGGGTCTTTTCCCATATTATGAGCTGCTTTCAGTCAGGTGTTAGTTGTTGTCAGGTGTATTTTGTGGTGAAGCATTTCAGAATTGTAGCTGGAACTTGTTTATTGCTTTTGAGCATGTTTTTCTCATACTCTGCAGTGTCACAGCTTCCTTTCCAGTTTGGAAGTTTGGATTACTCAGGGTGATGCTGTGCTGGAAAACTCCTGCATTCAGTCCTGGCCTCCTGGACAGTTCTGTGCTTTACCCACTGCTCAGTTTGAAATGAGCTGTCCGTGGAGCACCGTTCTTTCCAGGGAGGATCACTGCCTGTCCCTGCTGGTGGTGCTCTCCCTAATCATGGAATAACCCAGGGTTTGGGCCGCAAGGGCACCATGAAGATCATCCAGTTCCAGCCCCTGCTGTGGGCAGGAGCACCTTCCACTAGCCCAGATTTCTCCAAGCCCTGTCCAGCCTGGCCTTGGACACTTCCAGGGATGGGGCAGCCACAGCTTCTCTGGGCACCCTGTGCCAGTGCAGCCTGTTCCTGCCTAATGCACCCCAAGGGGTTCTTACCCACATTTACTGCAGGGATGTGTTGCTGCCTCCTGTTCAGCTCATTATCCACCTGGTTCCCAGGGCTTCTTCGCCCCCAGTTGGCCCCCAGCCTGCACTGGTGTATGAGATTGTTCCCCCCGGGTGGAGGAGTTTGCATTTTCCCTTGTTGAGCTTGATAGGGATCTGTCGAGGTCCCTCTGAGCAGCAGCAGACCCAGGTGTGTCCCCTGGGCTGGCTGAGGAGCTCTGTTCCTTCAGCTGCTCAGGAATGAAGGGGTTAAATAGTTTTGGCCCTGTGTGGACTCCTGGGGCGACCTCCTGAGGTGGGATTTGCACATCCCAGTGACCTGCAGTGGGATTTGCACATCCCAGTGATCTCCTGAGGTGGGATTTGCACATCCCAGTGACCTGCAGTGGGATTTGAACATCCCAGTGATCTCCTGAGGTGGGATTTGCACATCCCAGTGACCTGCAGTGGGATTTGATGCTGTTGGCTGCAGTCCCAAGTGCAGGAGTTCAACCTCCAGCCCCCCTCCCTGCCCAGTCTGTGCTGCAGCAGTGTCTGAGGGTAGTTGTGCCAGGCAGTGTGGAAAGTTTGCTAATGTTGGGATAAATCCAGCTTTCCCTTCATCCCCAGAGCTCACCATTTCATGGGAGAAGGCTGTCGTGATGGTCAGGACAGATTTTCCTTTGTAGATCCACAGTGACCACTCCTAAATCCATTTAGAGAGTGACTCCCAGTCACTTTTTTGTGCTTTAATATGTTTGGCTTCCTGGGTTAGTTGCTCCATCGCTTCCTTAGGGAGTAAGGTGAGGCTGACCAGCTTGTAATTCTTTGGATCCTCCTACCGGAAGGCAGAAGTGACATTTGCTGTCTTCCAGTCTTCATAAATCTTCCCTGGCTGCCATGCAGCACCAATAAATGCCTTGTTCTCCTGCTTAACATTTGTATGGACCTTCACCAACCTGCAGCAGGTTCCTGGATTTATGCCTGGGGCAGGAGGAGGAGGCAAGGGGAGGTGTCTTGGCAGCTGATGGGTGATCTTGGGTCAGAACCAGTGAGGACCCAGCTCAGTATCTGCCTGAGCTGGGAGCTCTGTTGTCACTTCGGTGTGTTGAAAATGCTTTGGACTCTGCCAGGCCACCAAGTGCCAGCAGTGCCTGGGAGGGGTTTGCAGGTGACAGCTGGCCATGGCTCCTGGTTTGTGCTGCCGTGGCTCCTGGTTTGTGCTGCCGTGGCTCCTGGTTTGTGCTGCCGTGGCTCCTGGTTTGTGCTGCCGTGGCTCCTGGTTTGGGCTGCCGTGGCTCCTGGTTTGTGCTGCCGTGGCTCCTGGTTTGGGCTGCCGTGGCTCCTGGTTTGTGCTGCCGTGGCTCCTGGTTTGGGCTGCCGTGGCTCCTGGTTTGTGCTGCCGTGGCTCCTGGTTTGGGCTGCCGTGGCTCCTGGTTTGTGCTGCCGTGGCTCCTGGTTTGGGCTGCCGTGGCTCCTGGTTTGTGCTGCCGTGGCTCCTGGTTTGGGCTGCCGTGGCTCCTGGTTTGTGCTGCCGTGGCTCCTGGTTTGGGCTGCCGTGGCTCCTGGTTTGTGCTGCCGTGGCTCCTGGTTTGGGCTGCCGTGGCTCCTGGTTTGTGCTGCCGTGGCTCCTGGTTTGGGCTGCCGTGGCTCCTGGTTTGTGCTGCCGTGGCTCCTGGTTTGGGCTGCCGTGGCTCCTGGTTTGTGCTGCCGTGGCTCCTGGTTTGGGCTGCCGTGGCTCCTGGTTTGTGCTGCCGTGGCTCCTGGTTTGGGCTGCCGTGGCTCCTGGTTTGTGCTGCCGTGGCTCCTGGTTTGGGCTGCCGTGGCTCCTGGTTTGTGCTGCCGTGGCGCCTGGTTTGGGCTGCCGTGGCTCCTGGTTTGGGCTACATTTCCTCTTATCTCCAAGGGCCATATGTGCTTTCCTGTCGTGTGGCTGGAGCTGTTCCTCACACAGGATGGAGCCAGTGCAGATCTTCACTTGGATGGTGCTGGATTGGCTGGGCATGTGCAAATGAAAGCATAGGGAGCATATGTGCATGGAAAACATGGACTGCAGGGAGGGAGGAGGGCCAGGAGTGCAGGCCTTGGCTGCCAGCACAGCTCATCCTGCCCTTCCTGACTGTGGGGTTGGTGAGGGGTAAAATCCCATGGAGCTGGTGCCTTGTGTACCCCAAGGGTGCTTACAGGGCCAGCAGCTGTGAGAGGAAGGTAAAGTGAACCCTGATTCCACCAACACCCTGCTGCCAGAGCACACAAATCCCAGCCTCCTTTGGTTTTATTTTCTCATGCCAGCAAGCTGTCTGCCTATCACATGATAAGAGCTATCAGGCATAGTCTGAGGAGAGCTAGAAGCAGCTTTTGAGTATCTTTGTTGCTGACAGCTTCAATTCTGAGTGTGACAGACAGGCACATGCCGTGGCTGCTGCTGTGTCTGCTCCTGACTGCTTGTATTGCTCTGGTTTTAAAACTGTTCTATGATGGAATCATAGAATCATTGAGGAAAAGGCCTCCCAGCCCATTGAGTCTGATCTGTGCCCAATCCACACTTTGTCCCCAGCGCAGAGCACTGGGTGCTGCATCCAGGCGTTCCTTGGACACCTCCAGGGACGGGGACTCCAAACCTCCCTGGGCAGCCCCTGCCATGATGTTCCTCCTGATGTTCAATCCAAACCTCCCCTGGCACATCTTGAGGCCTTTTCCTCTTCTCCTCTCCCTTGTTCCCTGGTAGCGGAGGCCAACCCCGTCCCATCCTGCCTGCCCCCTCCTGTCAGGGAGTTGTGGGAGAGTGAGAAGGTCCAGGCTGAGTCCCCCCAGCTCCCTCAGCCACTCCTGGTGCTCCAGAGCCTTCCCCATCTCCATTCCCTTCCCTGGACATGTTCCAGCCCCTCCATGTCTTCCTTGCAGTGAGGAGCCAGAGTTGACCCGAGTGTTCGAGGTGTGGCCTCAGCAGTGCCCGGCGCAGGGGATGGTCCCTGCCCTGGGCCTGCTGGCCCCACTACTTGCTGATACAGGCCAGGTGCCCTTGGCTTTTTGCTCACATGGGCACACATCAGCTCCTGTTCAACTGCTGTTGGTCAGCACCCCCGGGTCCTTTCCCACAGGGCCACTTTCCAACATTGATGCTGTTTTTCCTGCCACACAGATGCTGTCTGATTCAAGATCAGTTGGTCACTAACACCAGGAGGAACAGTCCCAGGGCCTGTGTGATTTTACTTTTTGTACAGAAATTCCCCCCATTTTTTCTTACTATCAGACTTTTAAACGATACACTCAGATCCCTGTGTGGGCTTTGCGTCTACTTCTTGTTGGCATCACAGCTGGGGATAGCACTTGTATGGGGGTAAAATGTTGATGCTTTGGTGTTAATGCTTGAGATGTGAAACCCATGGTGATTTTTAGCTGTGGCAGCCTTGGTGTTTGTGGTCATGGTTTGGTTCTCTCTAATTTGAACAGTGCAATCCTGAAGTAAAGGGCTACTGGGAGGGACGTAAATATTAATTTTTGGTGCGAAGTCTTGCAGTTAGGCTTCGAGATCACACTGTACCAGTGAGGGTGGTGGTCTCTGTCACCCTGCTGCGTGTCTGCATTGGGCTGTGGCTCCAATGCTTTTGGTTTTCCTGTGTAGCCCCAGAGATAGGCTGGGTGGGCTTTTTTTGATCTCTCACAGCATTGTGAGCAACGCAAAACCCTCCTGGTACACATCAAAGTAAAATACTGATCTCTTTTCCAGACATGTTGTGGTGAAGACCTCTCCCAACCACAAATACATCTTCACACTGAAAACCCACCCCTCGGTTGTCCCTGGCAGCATCGCCTTCAGCTTGCCCCAGGTATGGGATGGTTGGACTTTCTACTCTGCTACAGAATAAGCAAAATCTCTTTTGGGGTCAGGATTGAGGATAAGTTCTCCAACTGGAATAAATGTATGCTGCAAATTTGACTTCTGCCAGCAGAAGTTCAAGGAGACTTTTGCTGAAATGAAGTCACTGTGCTTATATTGTTTAGATATATTTTTAGTGCACGGTGGGATAAAGACACTGGAAAAGGTGTAATTTAACCTTTTAAAAATCCACCGGAAATAAACTATTTGAAAAAGAAAAGCCTAAGCAATATCTGCCCTTCCTTGTGAATCTTTATTGTTCCTTGTTTTCCCTTGATTTTAAAGGGTTTCTTTGCTGTGTTTTACGTTTTTAAGACCTGCTGAAAGTTTTATTGACTACATTCAGTCATTGTTAGTATTTTTAGATGAAAAGTGCAATGAAATGCATAAAAAAAACCACAAACTCCTTTATTTCCTCTTTCTTAATTAAGTCATTATCAGATGTTAAATGATGGTTAGAATAAATAATGAATATAATTAACTTCTAAATTGAAAAATGAAGCTTGTAGCTTTTTACTGCTCACCTTGAGTCTCATCCCATGAATCTGCAGCAATCGTTGTCTCTTGACGCAGTACTTCACACACACACAAACACACACTCACACTTTGATTAGAAGGCATGAACTAAAACTCTACTTTATTTGAAAGTCTGACTCCATATATAGTATATCTACAAAGGCCAGGGACTGGGGGAGAAGGTTGATACTTCTCCCCATCCCGTTGGTCAAGACAACTGTCTATTAGCTGTTTATATCTTTCAGACAAAGAATGTAAACTGCCTTAAAACTATAGAATAACATTGGCTATGTTTACAGACCAGAGCGTGAGAAAGAACTTAAAACATGAAACTGTGAAACAGAAGAGAAGGCTGAAAAAATCAGGGCGACAGTCTCTGATTGAGTGCGTCCATATCCCCCTACCACTGACTGCTCCAAAGCCCAGTCTCTGTGCTACAAACACAGGAGATTTTTTTCCTCAGCACACCGTGGCCCAAGACCCCAGATGACGTTTTGCCTTTTGATGGAACTGGCTGCTGGAAGTGGCTCTGTCCGGATGAGTGGATGGGGGATGTTACCTTCAGCAGTGTCTGGCTGTGGTTTGTGATGCCCGAGGTGCCCAGCAGTGACCACCAGGAGATGTCGGTGTTAAGGCAGTGCACTCAGGTCTAGGGTTGATTTTTGTATGTTGCAGTTGTGGAGGCAGGAGAGCCCATCTGCCAAGGGATGAGGCCTGGTGCTCCCCTGGAGAAGGGGCTGTGCCGGGAGTGTTGCAGCTTTTGGGAAGTGAATGCTTGATTTATAGGGTTAATAGAGCTGTTTGGGTTGGATGGGGCCTTTAAAGGCTGTCTGGACACGGACATTTCCCACTAGACCAGTTCATTTACAGCCCTTGTCCAGTATGACCTGGAATGTTCCCTGGAACCTCTCTGGGCAACCTGCGTCAAGGTTTTACCATTTTCACCATATGAAATGTCTGAATTCACCCTCTTTTAGTTTAAAGCCGCTTCCCCTTTTTCTTTTGCTACAGTGCCTTAAAAAGATTTAAGCCCACTTTAAATATTGAAAGGCCACAACAGGATCCCCCCGGAGCCTCCTCTGGGCTGAACAATCCCCATTCCCTCAGTCTGTCTCCATAGCAGAGCTCTTTCAGCCCTCTGAGCATTGGGGAATTCCTGATACTGGGTTTTAATTCCCAGTGTTTCCCAGAGCCTTGGATAGTTGCCGTCAGTCTCACCCCAACTCTGTGTTCACTGTGTCTGTTCAGGGATGTGTGTGCTCTGAGGCCTCCACAGCATCTGTTTGTTGTACATTCACTATTCACCTGGAGTTCTTCACCACCTTTATTTTGTGGTAATCTTGACTCTTAACTCTTAACACTGAAAGCTATGACAAATTTTGTATCCTGAGAAGCTAAAACATGAATTGCTGCACAGTGATGACAAACCTTTAGCAGGAACCAGCCAAGTGAGCATGGGGATTGAGCCGTATCTCTTGCCACAGAGAAGATCCTGACAAATCTTCCCCCAGGGGGTGCTGGCACTGCCCAGGCTCCCCAGGGAATGGTCCCGGCCCTGAGGCTGCCAGAGCTGCAGGAGCACCGCCAGGGATGCCCAGGGTGGGATTGTTGGTGTGTCTTTGCAGGGCCAGGAGCTGCACTGGATGATCCTTGGGGGTCCCTTCCAGCCCAGGATATTCTGTGGATACTGGAGAAAGTATAAAGGGGGAAATGTTCACTTTGTAAGCAAAGTTACTGTGTTCCTTTTCCCAGACAAACAGGCAAATACAAATGACCATGAACTACAGCTTTTCGGATGTGATCTCCCCGGAGCTGCTTGTAATGACACCTACATGTGTCTGTGACTGGTGCCTCTATTTGATGTCTGAGGAGCTGTGAACACACTGCAGCCAGTCTGTAACACAACAGCACCCGCTGGGAAAACCCCATTTTTACAATCAAGCCAGAACTGCAGGAACTGTAAAGGTTATAGATATTTTTGTGTCACATAATTTGTGAACCATTTCCCACTTCTGCATTTCTGTGTAGCACAGTTCTTTCTAAAGGAATTTCCAAGGGACCTAAGGACTTGAACAGTTTCATTTCTTATGGTTCTCTTGGTGCAAGTAATATTGTACTTTGGAGCACATTAGAAAAAATGCTCATGCTTTTAGAATGCTCATAGAGTGTGTAGCTGCCATTGTGGCACCTGTGGAGTGCTCAGAACCTGGGCTTTGGTAGGAAATGAGCAGAAGGACAAAAAACCCTGTCCAGCACCACAACTTCTGCCTCTCGGGTGGTGGGGAGACCAGTAACCAAAGGAGGTTGGACAGAACAGCCTTCTGAGGTCAGAAGATAGAATTATTTGGAGAGATTATTCAATGTTTTTGACTTGTTTCCTGTTAATTTGTGGGTCTTTGGGATATTCTGTTCAACTCCTTTTTTCTGCTGCTGAAGGTTCTGCGGGGGATCCTGCTCCTCTGGGTGAGGAGGCTGCCTTTGAGTGGGCGGGTGTTCTGCAGGGCTGGTGATTGTTCTGAGGGACAGGGGTTCTGTAGGACAGGTGTTCTGACACTTTTATCTTCTTTTACAGAGAAAATGGGCTGGCCTTTCCATCGGACAGGAGATCGATGGTGAGTCAGTCAGCAGAGTGTTTATAAAGCTGAATTCATGTTTCCATCCTGAAGGGAAACTGAATTGGGAACTCTCAGATCTCCAGTCCTCCTCCACGTGATGCGAGGCCCTCGATAGTGAAGGAGCTTCTTTCCTCTCTGCATCTCTTCTGCATTTAACGTTTTCCTGACCTGGGGGACTGTTTTGGCAGTTTCTCCAGACACCTGCTGGTATCTCAGCCTGGCTCTGTGTGGGTCATCAGTGTCCACATGCAGATATGAACACTGAATTTGGATAGCCTGTTATGGGTCTCTGGATAGCACTCCTTCCAACAGAGGACAGCTCTTGTCCTTGGGGAATTTCTTGGCAACAGCACTGGAATGATTGGGGATGTTTTAGTGCCAGGAGCAGCAGTGTGCCCTGCAGTGCTGAGCTTTGGGAGCCCCACTGATGCTTGCACCAGTATCTGACCAGAATATTCTGCAGCAAGGTGAAGGGCCAAGGTGAATTTCTATTCCTGTTTCCAGTTTTCCTTGAGCCTTCCAAGCCTTGGTGAGTGTTTGGAGGAGACCAGTTAGCTCTTTTGTCACTTTGTGCTGCTGTATGTTACTATTCCCTCTGCTTTGATCACTGTCAGGTACAGGTGTAGATGTTGAACCTCTGTGGCTGCTGGAATGCTGACCAGACTCCTGGCAGCAGCTCGTTACAGGAGGGTCTCTGTGTTCTTTGCTACAGCAGGTCCAGGCAATGGTTCACATTTGTTCTTTGGACCGTCAGGAGTCACCTTGGTGCTCCTGGAGAGGGGCTCATCCTCTCCTGTGCTGGGATCCTGCTCTTTGCTTGGCTGGCTCATGCCCTCTGCACTGGAGCACACTGTTCAAGAGAGCGCTGCTTTGCCCCTGGAGTAGCTCACAGTGGTTCCAGGGAATTCCCTCCGTTGGGACTGTGGGCAGAGCTGATGGCTGCGCCCTGTGTCAGGATGAGGAGGGCTGAGCCTGAGGAGTGGTGGGCTGTGGGCTGCTCCTGGGGAAGCTCTCTCCTGGCTGTTTGTTTTCCCAGCTCCTGTGGTCTCAGCAGGTCCATGAGCATGCGGATGTGAGGTCTGATGTGTTTGTAGGGACAGGCTGGAGTGGGTGTCTCTGCCTCTCTGGGTGTCTCACAGACCTTTTTTGAAAGCCAGGATTTTAACCTGGAAAAAGAGGCTGGGAGAGACCTTTCTGCTCCGTACAATGACCTGGAGGGGGCTTGGTCTCTTCTCCCAGGGAAAAAGGATGAAAGGAAACAGCCTCAAGTTGTGCCAGAGGAGGTGTAGGTTGGATATAAGGGAGTTTCTGCACAGAATGGATTGTAAAGGCTTGGAACAGGCTGCCCAGGCTGGAAAGGTTTGAAGAATTGGTGGATGTGGTGCTTGAGGACATGATTTAGTGGTGATCATGATGCTCATGCTGGGTTGATGGTTGGACGTGCTGATCTTGGAGGCCCTTTCCAACTCTGATGATTCTGTTAACCGGTGATTATTTTTTTTTTATGCCAGCTGGTCTTGTTTTAACTGAAGAAGGACCTATAACAGGGGAAGACTCATAAATTAATTTGTTTCTCACCCTTGTTTGGCTGCTGATTGTGTGCCAACTCACAGATCAGTGCTTTTCAGTACTCAGGTCTTTTGGGGAAAGAAGCACTGATACTCTTGGAGCAGTTGGTGACTGTCCTTGTCCTGGGCTTTGCTGTAAACCTTCCAGCTACATGGGAGCCTGTGTTAACAAAAATAATGCAGTGATTCTGTGCAGAGTGACTAAGTGTCATCTGACTCCGTGCTGGGTGGAAGGGATTTGTAAAAGCATTCTGCAGGCAGGGAGAAGTGTTCACAAACCCAGTGATTTCCCAGGGCTCCTGCTTTGTCCTGGTCCTCTGATAATGTGGAAGTTGTGTTTTAAATGTCAGTGTAAATGCAGCCCACAGCTCTGTGGAGCAGTGATGTGAGTCCTGCTGAGCCCCTGATGATACAGTAAAGGTTTTCCAGGTGAGTGGTTTTCCTGGTGGGAAGGCAGAGTGCCCTGAATGGATGTGTCTGTCCTGCCTTCCATGCACTCCAGCTGCACCAGCTCCTGTGTTCCCAGTCGAGATGCCCACTGGAGCCAAGATGGGCTGTCTCAGGTGCCTTCCCACCCCAGAGAGGTTCCTGCTGCCTTCCCAGAGCCAGGAGGTCCCTGCTGCTTTCCCAGCCTCTCTCTGGGACATGCCGGGCTCTTGGAGCTGGGTGGGCTGCAGCCCCATGCTGGGGTCCCCTCAGTCCTGGATGTAAGAGCTGCTGGTGTGCAGCTGACACCTCAGGCCTGTGATGTGACCAAATCCACAGACTGATATTCCAGAAGCTTTTATTTGACAAAGCCATGAGGTTCAGCAAGAAAAAGGAAACTGCTCAGAGGTGACCTGTAAGGTGAGAGGAGCTCCTGGTGTTTATTGCATGACCAAAGGGATAAATAACCAACCCTGCTGCCATATCCTTTTGAATGAACTCAATGCAGTAGATCAGGAAATAGTGTAGTCTTTTCATCTTTATGCCTGTTTCCTGGAAGATCTATCTTTGGCAGCTCCTCCCAGGGTGGCCCATCCCAGCAAGGATGTTTGGTGTGTGTGCTGTGTCTTCTGATAGCACCTTCAGCCAGAGACAGGCTCTTCTTGTTCCCTTCATGCGAACAAGTCCTGGAGCAGCCTGTGCTGGAGGCTTTGTTTTGCCATCACACCTCAGCATCTGCAGGTTTGTTCTGGAACCATCTGCTGCCAAGGGCTGGACAGGAAATCACAGATGGAGTGAAGCACTTTTCCCACATTCCCAATTCTCCTATTTCATCCTTAGCCTTGACTGATGTAGCAGAGGAGACTTTGTTCTCCAGATTCAAAGCAAACCTTTAATATTCCTCAGTTTTCTGGAGAATCACTGGCTTCTGCTGCAGCCTGGTTTCTGGGTTGCTGGTCCTGTCCATGGGTCACCCATGCTGAGCAGTGTCCCTGGAGTTGTGGAGTGTGCTGCTCTTTCCTTTCCATCCTCTTTCCCCCTTTCCACCCTCAGCTGCCTCTTGTTTCCTATGTGCTGTGCCTATAGGATCAGGTTGGCAGTGACTGTGCAGTGCCTTCCCTCAGTTCAGGTGATTCTGCATCGCTGAAGGAAACCTGGCAATGTCAGGATGGGCCCAAGGACACCTCTGGGGTAGGAGCTGTTTCCTAAGTGTCAGGGGTGAAGGACAGTTGATGATGTGCTTTGTTTTGGGCTGACAGATTGCACTGCTACATTTGAATGTGCTGTCATTCACTTTCTGCTGCCTCATCTGGAGAAAAGCTTGGCAACCTGTTGCCACAGAAAGCCAGTGATGGCCTCTTCTCACAGCCTTTGGGCAAGGCTACCCTTAAAACTGCTTTTGGACTTCCTGGAGATGTGTCCACACCCTTGGGTGGAGACAGAGCCATGTGGGACCATGGCATGTCTGGATTTGCTTTCACTGGCCTCATCCTCCTAAGTCTATGTGGTGTTTGAGCTGTTTTAAAGGTTTATTAAGAGTTTTTAGAGCAATGCAGGGATTTTCAGTGAAAATTCAGCTGTATTTTTGACCTTGTAGTTAAACATGAATTAAGAGAAATAAGGGTCTCTATCAGAAATAATATATTCAGTTTTACGAAGTGAAATTCTCAAGGGAGGGCTGTGTATTGGCAAATGTGTTCAATACACTGGGGGGGACCTTGCTGTCCTTAAATGTGCTGTTTCTTGGCTTTTTTCACAGTTTCCCTGTACACTTTCGACAAGACCAAGCAGTGCATTGGCACCATGACCATCGAGATTGACTTCCTGCAGAAGAAGAGCATTGACTCCAACCCCTACGACACAGACAAGATGGCTGCAGAGTTCATCCAGCAGTTCAACAGCCAGGCCTTCTCCGTGGGCCAGCAGGTGGGCTCTGCTCTGGGGCTTTGGGGCTACTTCAGGCTAAAACACCACGTGCAAGCTTGTCAGGGACTATCTGAGCTCTGCAAAGGCCACATGAGGGGCAGGAATTGTTCTTTGTGTGAAGGATGTCTTTATGAAAAGTAAAACCATTGTGACTTGCATTGAGAGCATGGGTTTGGAATCTGCCCTATTCTAAATCCGTGAGGAAAATCCCAGGGCTTGAGAGAGCTTGGGTCTCTCTGCATTGTGGCCTGGTTGGATGTGAGCATGGCAACTCCTGGAATCTTTTGGGGGGTCACTTTAGCCTCCTTCTCTGTAAGATCAAGACAAACGCCAGGTTTAATTCTCAGTGACACCTCCCTAGTGTATTTTATTGCTCTGGAACTGTCCAAGGCCCCACTGGACAGGGCTTGGAGCAGCCTGGTGTGGTGGAAGGTGTCCCTGCCCATGGCAGAGGTGGGACTGGATGGGCTTTAGGGTCCCTTCTGGCCCGAACTATTCTGGGATTCCATGATTTATTGCTGCTCTATGGACTTAAGCAGTGAAACAGGGATGAACTATTTTCCTTGGAGACCTTGGAAAGCTGATGTCCCTGTAACGGAGCCTGCAGAGGTCTGCAGCAGATGGGCTTCAGCCTCTGCAAATCCCTGTGTGATAGCCTCTGCTTTGCCTTGTTCTCAAAACAGGTCAAGGTTGGTCTCTCACAGTATTTATGCCTTGCAGGGTCTGAATATTAAGCCAGTTGGAAATACAAACTCAAGGAAAGGAACTGTGCAGACCCAGCCTGGTTTTCTGTGGGATGGACCCCACTTCTTGTTACATTCATTCTGTCTCATTAGCACTATTCCTGAAATGTCCTTGTCAAGCTGAGCTGCAAAAGATCTGAAAGTTTTGAGCTAAATTGTTCTCCATGACTAGCACCAATTATTGAAGTGAGAGGAAAATGTCATCAGATGATACAGAACATTGAGCTGGGTAGAAGGTGGGGGGGAATAGTTGATTTTCTTGGAAGGAGAATTTTTGTTTGAGTTTCTCCAGCTGACTTCATGTTCTGCAACTTCAGGTCTGTTACTCTTATATTGGGGCAGGGAAAGCACATGGTCAGCCCTCCAGAGCTTTACAGGGAAAAAACTCCAGGGGAATTGCTGGGTGGTTAACTTTGTCTTCAGGCCTCTTTCCCTTTAAATCTTAGTAGTCTTGTCAGAATCCTTTTTAGCTTTTTTTAATGAGATTTGTTTTCCCTTTCCACAGCTGGTGTTCAGCTTTAATGACAAGCTTTTTGGGCTGTTGGTGAAGGACATGGAAGCCATGGACCCCAGCATTCTCAAAGGGGAGTCTGGAACAAGCAAAAAGCAGAAGGTGGGCTCCTAGGACCTCCTTTCCGTTCTTTGGGGATTGCAGAGCTGCAAGTCCTGACCAGGTCATGCTACCAGGAGCAGTTTAGGTGACCGGCCTTTGGAGAAGTCACACATCTGGCTCATCTAGCTGAATCAAAGGAGACAAAGAGCATCGTTTGCAGTCTTCACTAAACTACAGAGCTGGGGAGGATACAAGGAATAGCCTTTTGATCTTTAAGTACTAATTCATGGAATCAGCCTCTCTTGAGTTTTTTGCCTTCCAGATATGTCCAGTTTTGATTTTTCCTTCTGTAGAAAGGACGTGATTTTATTTTCTCCTTTACTTGCTAGATCTTGCTGAAATAAAATAGTTGGGTTTGAACTAAACCCGTAACTTTTAAAAGCCAGGTTGTTGCACCTGGTGAGCTTCTCCATTCAATGGTGTTTGTTTTAGAGGAGGGGTTGGTATTTTTCATTCTACCCAGTGACTTTTGAAGCGGAGCTTTTGCTGCTTTTTCCTGCCTTCTGAGATGTGCTTGGAGATACCAAAGGGGCAATCTGAAACTGAGTCTAATGGTAATTAATGTAATTATTTCTTTCCCTTCGCAGATCGAGGTTGGTTTGGTTCTTGGAAACAGTCAAGTTGCCTTTGAGAAAGCTGAGAACTCCTCTCTCAATCTGATTGGTGAGTGACATCCTGCACCCAAACAGAGAAATAATGCTTGAGATCTGCTGCTTTTCAGGCCTGGGAGACTTCATTGCCTCAGGGTTGTTTTTTGTCTTCACTTCTAGGCTTAGATTAGCAAGGCCAAACGGACCAGTAGATCCAGCAAACAGCAGCTGTTTGAAATATTTTAACTCTTCAAACATCAGAGAATGATGTTTTCAGGGACAGTAACAAGCCAACAGCTCTCCCATTAAATTTAATTAAAAGAGAAAGGATTAGGAAATTGAGAGCTTTTTAAAATGGGTAGTCAAAATGTCCAAGTCCTGCTCTTTGGAAGGCCGTGGGAGCTGCAGAACAGCACAGGGGGCACTGTGTGTGTAACTCTTCCATGAGTTTATTCACACAGCTGGGAGCTGTGGTTTAAAGAGACAGTTTCTCAAACCTCAACAAAACAAATCCCCGTGTACAATGTCACACTTGGCCATCAAAGCAATTGGGGAATAACTGGTGTGTCCACACGTTCCTTTGGAAAGGAGCTGGTGTAGGGGTTGGGCTGGATCTGGAGTGCTCGCAGTTGGAGTGGTGGGACCTGGGCCCTGGAGTGGGCAGTGAGGCCCTTCCCTGCAGTGGCTCTGTGTGCCCTGGGCCTGCGGGGCTTCCTGGGGGAGGGAGTGTGGTGAATTCCTAGGGAGCAGGGGCACCTGCTCTTCCTTTGGCTGTTCCTTTGCTTACCAGGGCTGTGAGGTGGGTACTCTTTCCAGGCTCCAGCTGCAGATCCCTCCCTTGCTGGTGGTGTGGCTCTGGCTGTGATTCAAGGCCAAACAGACACTTTTATTTTAATGTTTTCTTGTTTTTCTTCCCTGTGTTGTTCCTTCCTCCCAGAGTCCATGAGCTAAGGACACTCCTGCCTTTGCTGCTGCTGTTCCACAGATCAGGAGTGGCAGGGGCAGGCTGCTGGGAGGGAGCCATGAAGTTTATTTTTGCAGTAGGCTCCAAAGCACAGCTCTGCTTGGCTGGAAGTGCTCAGTGCTGTGAGTACTGGTTAAAGGAATAAACCATTTGAGGGTAGCAGCCACTTAGGAAAGGAGAATTCAGCTCATCCAGCACTGCAGGAGCTTGTGGCAGGGGCTGAGGTTTGATGCTGCCCTGAAGGGCCACATTTGGGGCTGGGACTTGGTGTCCTGTAGCTGTTTCCCTGCCACACTTGCTCCAGCCAGTGGGAAGATGTGAGGCTGTTGTGTAACCACACCTTGCACCTCGTCAGAGTTTTGATCTGAGCACTCAGCCTGTGCTGAAACCCCAACACAGCTCAGTAGGCTGGGTTGTAGATGGCTGTAATTAAGCATCTTAATGAGGGTACAGCTGTTAATAGCACCAAATGAAACTTGCAGGGGCAGGACAGTGAGCTCCCACCCCAACTGTGGGATTACACCCATTCAGTTTTCACTCTGCTGCCAGGACAGCTGGGGGGAGTGTGAAATAACGCTGTTCACTGAGTCACAGCAAGCAGGGGGATCGTGCCTGGCTCATTCCCAGAGCCATATAATGACGTGGGATCTCCCTCCTGGCACGTGTGGCTGTGAGGAGTGGTCCTGTGGGAGGCTGCTGGGTTGGGAATAGGGACCCCTCCCCAGGATTCTGTTTCATTGTCTGCAGGCAAGACAAAAGAGCTTCTTGTGCCTTGATTTACTTCTGTCAACTTGGTACTTCATTTAATCTCCTCATTGATCTGAGGCAGAGCTGCTTAATGTGCTTTGTTGGTCTCTGGGGAATTGTAAAGTTCTGAATAATTAAATTGTGAGAGAGGAGATGAAAGTGAAGTGAGTGTCACTGAGCTCTGCCTTCAGTAAAGGGCCTGCATTACTTCAATAGAGAAGAATTGTAATATTTTTTTAAAAAGCCAATTCTGTTTGTTCTTTTTTAGCATAAAATTGTGTTACAAAACCAATGGAAGAAGTTTAAATCCAATCTGCAAGAATTTTACTGTGCTGAGGTGCAGCCAGAAGGGGGGAGTGTAGGCCAAGCTCTGTGGGAGCAGGAACAGCCCTGGCTGAGGGGTCTGACCTAAAAGCTGGAGTGCAGCGCTGGGATAATAAACACAGGGGAATTGGGGATTGGTGCTCCCTGCAGGGCTGTAGGTGTCCCAAGTGCTGCTGGGCTGTGCCTGGCATGTTACCCAGAGGCACATTCCTGTTTGTTTGTTTTGCTGCCCTTGGAATTGAAATATTGATTCCAGATGTGTTTAGACCGGGATTAAAGAGTCTGGTTGAGCTCACACAGAGCTGCTGTTTGCTGTACTTCCTGGACTCTTGGTGCCCATTCATTATCTGGCTGAACTTGAAGTACCTCTTCGAAGAGCTTGTGGAACAGAGCAGCAAAATGCAGACTTGTTTGCTAGGATTGGATATTGGGAAGGAATTGCTCCCCGTGAGGGTGGGCAGGCCCTGGCACAGGGTGCCCAGAGCAGCTGTGGCTGCCCCTGGATCCCTGGCAGTGCCCAAGGTCAGGCCGGATGGGGCTTGGAGCAGCCTGGGACAGTGGAAGGTGTCCCTGCCATGGCAGAGGTGAGACTGGGTGGGCTTTGAAGTCCCTTCCAGCCCAAAGCCCCCTGTAACTCAGTGATCTCTGTGATTCTGTGGTGTTCTAGGGTGGGAGTGGCCACCATGGGGAAAACCATTAAGGGCCAACCCTTAGAGCCCTGTGTAAGTCTAAGGAAACATCCCATTTCTGCAGTAGTTAAGGATAATTGGCGGTGTCTTTGCTTCTTCTCCGGGTTGTCAGATCTGTGTTTTCCCTGGTAGCTGAGGATGCCGAAAGCCATGTGGAAGGTTGATTTGACTGATAAAAGTGCCACTGCTTGTTTATAGGCTGCTTTGAATAAACCTAAAGTGAAACTACATGGATTTGTCAGCATCCTTCCAGGAGCATTTGTGCTTGTTTTGTGCTTCCTGAACACTCTTGAGTACTCCCAAGCTCCTCTGCAGAGGGAGTGAGGAGCTCTAGGAGGCTGTATTGCCAGTGGCTTGGTAGCAGCAGGGAAAGGAGGTGGTTAAAGGGCTGCAAACCTGTGCTCAGGGGTCTGGCTGCACCTGGAGTGCCTCTGCAAGAGGTTGTGGAACAAACAATGAACTGTGGTGGATTGCTAGGACTGGCCTTTGTTCTTCTGAGTTGTAAAGGAATTGTTTTGTGTAACTTTGCTGCAAATTGCACCAGTGTCTGAAGACTAAGAGTGGTGCGTGTGCTGTTCCTTTCCAAGGGATTCTGGAGAAGGTTTGGAGAGGTGCAGGTCTGTGAGCCTGAGGTCTGTACAGAAAGAATCAACAGAAACTGTAATAAAGCATTAAATTAGAGGATACCTTAAGAAGGGTGATACACTGAGAAGGGCCAGCCTGTCTTGTCTAAGGGCAGTCCTGCCTCATGATCCTACTGGAGTTCATTACAGAATCAGAAAGCGCTGGCAGCAGGGCTGGCATGGGCTGATTGTCAAAGCTCCTGCAGCAAAGTTCTTTGTCAAAGTTTCTTAAGAAAGCATCAAAACAGAGATCTGTGGGAGAGAAGGTCCTTGCATGAGTCAGTGAGTGATGAAAGGGAAGGAGGAAATAGCTGATGTCAGTGGAGTTCAGTGGGAATCTCTGCTGGGCCTTTGCTAATCATTGTAATTATTGAATAAGCAGGGGAAAAGCTGGAGCAATGAGGTGCCCAGGCTGGCTCTGACTGAGCTCGGTGACTGAGGCAGGAAATGGCAGAGGAGATTCAATACAGAGAACTGTAAATGATGTGTGGGAGGAGGAGCCCTCCTGACCTCAACTGTTGGCTGTGGTGGGCCCGGATCCCAGGCAGGATCAAGGGAATGCTGCACCCATCTCATGCAGTGTGGGCCCTGTTGTTAGGAGCTGTTAAACGTGGCTGCTAAGAATGATCCCATATTGTTATAGAGGGATATGAACAAAGCAGGGCATCCGTCATTTGTACCTGTATTGAAGGTACAACCAAACTGCAGCAGCTGCGTGTCCATCTGCCCATCAGAGGCTGTGGGAGGAAGGGAGAAGAGAGAGAAACAAGGATTCCAGTGAGGGGCTGCTGCTGCACAAGGAAGAGAAGGTGGGGAGTGGGAAAGGCAGGACTTAGGAGGATGCAGGACAAAGCTATTGTCATCCTAGGTGGCCTGGAAAAGGGTGGATACTGGTTCTGGCAGCAGCCCTATGAGCTGGGTGCTGAGGTTACATGGGTCCAGGGGCACCTGGGTGAATCTGTGGCAGAGAAATCTTCTGCGGATTCTTCAATACATAGGAATAACACCTGGCTGGAGAAACCCCTGGACCGGGCAGTTGGAAGGCTGGGAATCATTTACCAAACTGGGTCCCTAGTGTCCTGTCCTTGTGTCGCTGTCACAAGCGTGTCCTCCTGGCCAGTGCTTGAAATTGAGCACAGTTTGTGGGATGGGTCTGACCTGTGGAGCTGTACCTGTCTGTACCTGTGTGTGCTGCAGTTCTGCTGGGCTGTGTTTGAAACCATTTCTTGGCTTTGCAGGTAAATCAAAGACCAAGGAGAACCGGCAGTCAATCATCAACCCTGACTGGAATTTTGAGAAAATGGGCATTGGAGGCCTGGATAAAGAATTCTCAGACATTTTCCGAAGAGCTTTTGCTTCACGAGTTTTCCCACCTGAAATTGTGGAGCAAATGGGTGAGTATAACCTGAAAAAGTGTGGCTGGGGCACAGGGTGCAGGCCTGCCCCTGGGGTGTGAGGGCTGGACACAGCTGACACCCTTGTGGTGCTGTAATAGCAGTTTCTGAGGGATCCACCAGACCAACAGAGCCTCTTCTTCCCCTGGTGCTCCCAAATGTATTTTGGACTCCTGTTGCTCGGCTGGGAAAAGGAGACAAACACTCAGCCCTGCACATGGAATGTCTGAAGGAAGGAGACAAATGGTTTAACTGGATCCTGTTCTGGTGGAACTGAAACTGGGGCTCTGAGCAGGCTGGTCTGGTGGAAGGTGTCGCTGCCTATGGCAGGGGGTTGGAATGAGATGGGCTTTAAGGTCTCTTCCAACCCAAACCATTCCATGGTCTGTGAAACCCTCTCTCCTTGCATGCTTCATTTATCCATAGCTGTGACACTGCTCCTGTTCATGACTGCCTGGCCATGATCTGGCCATACAGCTCAGAGGAAATTTTGTCTTAATGCTCCTGCTGTAATCTCTTTTCATCCCAGTTCTCCTGGCAGCTGCACCATGAGCCCCGTCCTCCCCCAGCCTGAGCCCAGTAAACCCAGCACGGGGCGTGAGTTCTGCTGGTCAGGTTTGAAACACTGGGGAGCATGCACAGGCCGTGGTACGTCCTGGAGTCTGTGAAATAAAGGCACAAATTCTAAATATAACTTCACTTTTTGGGTCAAGGGAAGGAAAGGCAGTCCCAGTACTTGGTAAACATGTGCTGGCAGGCAGATAAATGTGCAGGGTTTAATTTTTAGTAAGCAGCGTGCAGCTGCAGGTGTCTGGTTCTGTCACAGAACGTGGCTGGGGATGTTCTGGCTGCTCCTTGTTCTCGGAATATAATCTCTGTGGGTTCATATTTGAACTTGGAATCCATAGCTGTATAATTTCTGTGTATGTTTATGTTTCTGATCCACCTTCCCTCTCCCGACAAATGAAGCAATCAAGATTTTGATTACAAAACAGATTTCCATCAGGAGATACATCCTGTTTGTGCGGGGGTGTGTGGAGCGTGTCTGCTTCCAGTGCCTGTGGAATTGATGCAAAGTAAACTTCCCTGGGATGTGCCTTCAGTCTTTTCTTGGGGATTTGGACGCATATGGAGGAGCTATGGAGAAACCCCAGGGCTGGGTTTAGCCAGTGCCTGATTCTCTGTCTTTGTTCTCGTGGGTTTTGTGGCTGTGAGCGAGATTCAACTTCTCTGCTTCTGCTTGAGAACATGAAGTGCTTAAATTTGTTAAATATTTAACTGCTCTGCAGAGAGAAGAAATAAGAGGAATGATGCTGGCTGTGGAAAGAACAGTTTTTACCCAGAGGCACTGGTGTCCAGCTCAGCACTGTTGCTGACAGCCAGCCTCCTGTACTTGGAATATTTTTACCTTTTGAAGCAACTATTGTGTATATTCATGAAGTCTTCCCATGGAACCAGGCTGGGAGAGCTGGAGCTCTTCAGCCTGGAGAAGAGAAGGCTCTGGGAAGATCTTAAGAGCCCCTTCTAGTGCCTAAAGGGGGCTTATAAAAGAGAGGAGAATGATTTTTTTACATGGAAAGGCAGTGACTGAACAAGAATGGGAATGATTTTAAACTGAGGAGAAATGTGGGTTAGATATTGGGAAAAATTCTTCCCTGGGAGGGTGGGGAGGCCCTGGCACAGGGTGCCCAGAGCAGCTGTGGCTGCCCCATCCCTGGCAGTGTCCAAGGCCAGGCTGGACAGGGCTTGGAGCAACTCGGGCTAGTGGAAGGTGTCCCTGCTATGGCAGGGGTGGCACTGGGTGGGCTTTGAGATTCCTTGCAACCCAAACCATTCCATGATTCTCTGATTCTGTGGCTGCTGTACAGAGTCCTTGGCTGGGACCACATGTGAAGGTAAAAGATAATTGGTGTTTTTTGATAAAGGAAGACAAAGATTCTGTGAAGGACCAGTGGTATTTGGATTACCCTGGGCAATGAATTAAAGGTGTGCCCCATTAAATTACATTAAACACAAATACCCGTACTGTGCGTGTTTACACCCAGGCTGCACAAAGAGACATTTTTTAGGGAAGAAGTTGGACTGGGAGCAGAGCTCCTGAGCTCTGATTAACCCCAGGGCTAAAGAGCTTATCTGAAAATTGAAAAAACAAAAACTTTCTGACATTCATTTTCTTTGCCTTAGTTATAACTTGCTCTTAACTATATTTCAGATCTGAAATGTCAGTGTGACAGCTGTTCACCTTTGTGAATAATTTATTAGGAAAGGAAAAGAAGGAATTTGCTCGCTCCCTGGTGCTGCAGTGCTCACCCAGTTGTGTTCTTTGCCCAGTGCTTCCAGACTGCAACTTCCACGCCAAATGCAATAAATATTTCTGTCCATAACTACACAGAGGCTCTATAGACCCTTCCAGCATTACTTGCAATTTGTGTGTGGTTTATCTAACTTCCAAGGAATGTTCGGGTTTTGGAGCACATAAATCAATGTTAGTTAACCATATCATCCAAGGGGGAAAATACTGCTCTGGTGGTACAAGCCTTGGTTTATCCAAGAGCAGAAATCTTAGATCAGCCCCAGCTGGGCACTAACCCTGCCCGAGCTTCCACCTGGCCTGGAAGGGGCAGTTTGCTTTTCCCATCTCTGGATGTCCCAGCCCTGCCCTGGTGGCTTTGGGCTTGCATGGCTCTGTAGGGAGCTAATACAGTTGGCAGCAAAAAATACCATTAATAAAGAAAGTTTATGGGGTCAGTATTCAGCTAGATGAGCTCCCTGGTGGGTGTGGTGTGACAGAATCCCAGAATGGTTTGGCTTGGGAGGGACCTTAAAGCCCACCCAGTCCCACTCCCTGCCATGGGCAGGGACACCTTCTACTCTCCCAGGGTCCTGCCAGCCCCGTCCATCCTGGCCTTGGGCACTGCCAGGGATCCAGGGGCAGCCACAGCTTCCCTGGGCACCCTGTGCCAGGGCCTCCCACCCTCCCAGGGAAGACTGACTAATTCCTGACTCCCGATAACCTTGTGGCTGCCAAATGGAACTGAATCTTTTCTTGAATGAGGTTTGATGAAGATGTCTGGAAACATTTTGGTGCCTCACTTGTAGGAATGACACTTCTGAGCAAGGAATTTCACACGTGGGGGCACTGGTGGAGGGAGGTACCAGTCAGGTTCTCCCTGAGGGGCAACCCTTCACAGCCCTGTTTCCAGGGAATCCTCCTCCTTTTCAAGCCCTTTCAGGGTGTCTGTGCCATCCAGCTCATAGTAAAGCTGTGTCACTCTGTGCTGAAGGGAGTCTGGCTTTGGTTACTCTCTGCTGCAGTTCAGAGCATCCTCTTGCTCCAGCTAAAGCTCCTCTGTTTATTTGACAAATGTGTTTTCTTCCCATCCATGGTAAATGCTGGTTTTTCTGCTGAGCCTTTAGATCTAGCTCATTCAGCAGCTTGTGCTCTTGCCTAGAACAGTGTTCTCTCTTCTTGTTGTTTTTTTCTTTCCCCCTGACTCCAACAGATATTTAACCACTTGATATTTGGCTTGATATTTGTGCTATTTGGTGCCTGGAGCTGTAACTTGCAACAAAATTGTAAAGTCTCTTCTCAGACTTGAAAACAAAACACTGGTGCTGACCCTCTTTTCCTTGTTTAAGAACACTCTGGTGTCTCTAAGCTTTGAAAGGGAGTCTTGACGTGCAGCAGGGAAGGGATTTCTCTGACTCCTGGTGCACATTATTTGTTGTAGAGGCCTCAAAGAGCAAATTCTGTTTGGACATGTTGTTATGATTTAATAACAGGTATCGAAATATTTGCTGTTACAGGTCACATTCCTTCTAAGAGACTGAAATGGAACCCAAATTCCCCATCCTCTCCTGCTACCAGAAGTGAGCTTTTTGAAGGTGGTTTCTGTTTCCTGGGAACCATCTTAACCTGTGCTCTTGACCTGCCCTGTCAGGATCAGTTGGTCTCAGAGCTCATGATGGAGAAGTGAAGTATCAACAGAACACAAGGAGAACATTGAAATGAGCAGACAGATTATTTAATTCCTCAGATTCTGTCTGAAGTGGAGGCTTGTCTGTTAAGCTGCCTTAAAAATTAATGCATTAATGTTCTCAAAGTACTCAGATACTGTATGAGAAGAATAATGCTGGAAAGGTTCTCACCCAGCTATTCTGAAAATAGGGTAATTTTAATGAAAAATCAGTGTCAGGCATGTCTAACCTTAGCTGGAGTGCTGGGAATGCCAGGCCCTGCTGGGCCCCAGTGCTGGGTGCTGCTCTGAGCCTTTCACCCAGTCTGGTTCTGTCTCTGTAGCATTCTCCAGGCCAGCTCTGGCATTCTGAGGCCGTTTCTCATAACCTCTACATCACCCATCATTATTTCGCCTCCCTTGGCTTCCCTTCCCTGCTCAGGACTGTGGTGCCCAACCCAGAACACAGATCCGTTCTGAATCAGCAGGTTGTGGCTGTGCCTCACTGTCTGGGCCTGAGTAGAATCCTCACTGGGATGGTTTTTTTGTTTTGCAACTTGCAGTTCATTATTCCTCCCCAATTTAGAAACTCATGCATCAGGTTACATAGATTTCAGATGGATTTAATCCTGCCTATCAGTGTGTTCGTAGCTCTTGGCTTTGCAGTGTGCAGATTTAATTGGAGCATTCTGTTCTGTTCATCTCCCAGGCACCACATGCCACTAAATTCAGGATGGATCATTTCTTGCTGTGCTTTAAAGTGTGGGGTTTAATCTGCTTTTCATCCACCTCTAACTTCATTCAGCCTGTGCTTTTCCTGCATGTCTAGGAGGATGTCTAACAGCTATTTATATCTTCAAGGAAGTCTAAGTGTCCCTCTCTTGCTTTCTTTGTTTCCTCAAACCCTCTGTGTGGGACCCCCACATTTTCCTGGAGGGAAGTTCTCTCAGACTGGCCTAATAAAGTTGTTCTGGCTACTGCATGTAGTCTTGTTTTTTTCTACCTTCTTAAAAAGACATTATCTCAGAATTTTCAAGCCATCAGGTTAGTGTTGAGTCTGTACCACACAATCAGAAAACAGCTGAGGTTGAAAGGGACCTCTCAATTTAGTCCAATCCCACAGTTCCCTCCCTTTTGCCTTTAAAACATGAGGGATGACATTCACCATCTTCCCCCTGGTTTCTCACCCACCTTGTTCAGGTTCTCACTGACTTTGAGATGGTTTCACCCACACTGACTTCCCTTGGGTGAAGTTCATGTCCAAGTGATCTGCCAGTATCCAACAGTTGTGGGCTCTTGTGTCTCTTGTTCTTTTTCTGCTTCTGTTTCCTGTTCCTGCCTGTCACTTGTATTAATATCAGCTGTCACATAAAATGTCAAGTCTTCACTGGTGTAAAAAAGTATTTAACAGCTTGAACTCAGCATTTGCTGTTGTTAACTCTTCTTCCTTGCTGAGAAGGGACCAGTGCTTTCTTGCTCTTTTTCTAATTTAACAGGAAGTGCTCTGCTCACCCTGAGGGACCTGGGTCCGGTGCCAGCCAGGCTGAGTCTGGGCACTGAACTCTTCCTTTGGAGAGAACAGTGAAGAAGTCCCTGACATCTGTCACTCTCCTCCCCTTCTTAAAACCAGAGATTGACTTGGGTATCCCCCAGGGGCCGGGATGAAAGTGAAAGAGCTGATGTGTAATTTGTGTTGGATTGCTGGATGCAGCCTTTGTATCAAAAGCGATGCAGTACGACTGGAAAATCTTTGGAGGGAGAGCATCAGGGTGGGGGACAGAAAAGCTTCTGGACACAGAGTGAACTGACTTGAGGGACTTCAGTCCTGGGAGGGATGTGAGAGAGAAGGCTTCCAACTTCTGCACAGTCACCAAAGAAAATGATTCCTTTTTAACACAGGAATGTGGAAATGGGAATGTGGCAGGTGGTTTGGAGGGAGGGGAAGGGCCTTTACACCAAACCTGCAGCAAGGAATCTCTGCATGGATGTCCAGAGCCATCAGTGGGTACTGGGAGAGCCTTGCTCCTGCTCCAGGTGGCTGCAGGGGTGTTGGTTGGTGGCATCACCATGGCCTGGCATCCCCAGTTTGTCCCCAGCTGGGAACCCTGAGCTGGCCCCGTGGCATCTGGAGGTGTTCACAAGGCAGGAAGAGTTCACCAGGCATTCCCAAATCCCAGCGTGTTGGCTTTCTAAGCAGGTGGGAATGATCCAGCTTCATCCCAGAATGTAGGGAGTGCTGGTGGGGTTTGTGTTACTGGCATCCAGGTGGGATGGGGCTGTGAACATCCTGGCTGTGCTCAGCTTCCCACAGAACCTGCCTCTGGCATTAGGGATGTTTCTGCAGCTCTGTTAAGAGACATTTACTCTTTGCTACTGTGCTGACTTTGCTCAGTGTTTGGTTTTGTTTGTTTATACTCTTACCAAAATCCCTATTCCTGAGTATCCTGATTCTGTTTTTGTAGCCAAAGGCATTCTGTTGGAAGCATCTCTCAAGCTGATTTATTTTGATTTCTAGCACATTCCCTCAGAAATGGATAAATGCCCCTGTCATAAATCTCATTATTGCCTCCTGATAGATGTGTGCACTGAACTCCTCAGAGCCAGTGGGATGTGGTGAGGAATCACGTTCCGAAGGTCCATGGAGAAGTTTGCTTTGTCTTCTCTTTCCGATGGCAAAGGATTTGATAAATCAAAAATCTGACCATTGAGAAAATAAAAATTCTGCATAAGTGTGGCCCTTTCCCTGCCCCAGCTTTGAATTCAAAGCAGGCACCAGTTCCTTCAGTCTCACTCCGGGTTGGATTGTCAGTCCCATGGGATGATAAACGGGAGCCTGGAGGAACTCTGGGCTTACAGCATGAGAGGAGAGGGAAATTCCACCCAGCTCGACTTTTAAGGAAATTTTTGCCTGCGTGGCAGGTGAAGTCTGGGAACCCTGAACTTCCTGTAACCTGCCCCAAGATGAATGTGCAGAGATAAACATCTCTCTGCTATGCTGGGGCCTTACCATCCATGCAGGTTCCTGATGGTGCATCTGAGTGATCCAATCCCACCAGAATGCTTTGATTTTAATTAAAAGGGGAATTGCACTCCCAGGTAGAAAATCCCTGTTATACTAAATCTGTTCTTCTGATCTCTCCAATAAATTGAAGAGGGAGAATTGAACAAATAAACTTTATCTTGCCTTTGGGCGGGTGATTTTCTGTGTCAAAACAGAGTTTGACTTCCATTGGTAACACCAGTTACTCTCCCATTCTCAGCAGTTTTTATGAATTTTCCCTTATAGTTTGTTTCCCATATTTGTATGTCTAAGTTCCTGTTAATGTCCCTATACAGCCTCTAACTGTCATTGAATGGCGTAATTTAAGGATCAGGTTACAGCAATGACCTTTTTTAGGAGCTCGCCAAATGATGAGCTGAACTGGCTGGATATGTCTGCACAGCTGTAATTTGTGGTTAGAAAGATTCTCATAATAGTATTGACATTTGGGCCATATTGGTGAAATCAGCAGAGAGGAGATAAACTTAATCAAAATTCCTTTGTGGTGCAGAGGATCCCACTGTGATTTGAGAGGTAACATTTGTGACTTGTCATCACCTCTCTATTTTAATAAAGTCTTGCTTGTCCTTACAACTTTGATTTTAGCCAGGTGAATGTGGCTGTAAAGGGAAATATCTGCTGGGTCACTTGTGGCAGTTTTATTTGAATAGGAACTAATTGCTTTGGGTTCAGGAATATTCTGCCACCTGTCTCAGACCCTGCTCTCAATGTTGCCCATTCAGTGGCAACCAAGCCTTGCAGCAGGTGGTCAGTGATGTCCTCAGGGTTTGGAGGGGGAGCATGGATTGTCCTGCATGGCCTGAGCTCATCTGGTGAGGCTGGGGAGCTCTCTCAGGGAACCTACTGGGCTCAGAGCTGGGATTTCTCTGAGGAAGGCTCCAGGACCCAGGGAATGGCCTGAGATTGTGTCACAGGGGGTTTGGTTGGGTATCAGGGAAAGGTTCTTCCCCAGAGGGTGCTGGCACTGTCCAGGCTCCCCAGGGAATGGTCCCAGCCCCAAGGCTGCCAGAGCTCCAGGAGGGTTTGGACAGCGCTGCCAGGGATGCCCAGGGTGGGATTGTTGGGGTGTCTGTGCAGGGCAGGGGTGGGACTGGATGATCCTTGGGGGTAGCTTCCCACTCAGAGCATTCCAGGACTCCTTTCCTTTGCCCTTTCCTTTTTCTTTGAACAGGAAGAAGGTGAACATTCTAGGAAGTTTCTAAGCAGATTTGTCCAAGCCAGTTTGTGTTTTGTGTTCCACTCTCACCATGGGAGATGAGATCCTGGGCGTGGGCTGTTACAGGCTGAGCCCTCTGAGGTGGCTGAGGCAGCTCATGCACAGAGGGGAATGTTTGCGCTTTTCAAGAGGTTCAGATTTTTTGGGCTGTGAAGGAGAAACTTCTGGGGGATTTAACTCATTTGTACTCCTTCTAGGAGAGAGATTGGGAGTTGCAGGAATCCCAGAATCATTAACATTGGAAAAGACTTCCATTGAGTGCAAGCTGTGCCTGGTCCTCACCTTGTCTCCAGCCCAGAGCACTGAGTGCCACGTCCAGGCATTCCTTGGACACCTCCAGGGATGGGCACTCCAAACCTCCCTGGGCAGCCCCTGCCAAGGCCTGAGCACCCTTTCCATGGAGAAATTGCTCCTGATGTCCAATCTGAGCCTCCCCTGGCCCAGCCTGAGGCCGTTCCCTCTCCTCCTGTCCCTGTTCCCTGGGAGCAGAGCCCGACCGCCCCCGGCTGTCCCTTCCTGGCAGGGAGTTGTACAGAGCCGGAGGGACGCCCTGAGCCTCCTTTTCTCCAGGCTGAGCCCCTTTCCCAGCTCCCTCAGGCACTTTTCATAGGACTTAGAAGAAAAACAGAAGAACAAACCAGGCCCAGACTGTTGGTGTTTGTGGTGTGAACACCCTGACACAGCCACTGCCTGTGCCACGGCCCTGCCTCACTGGGCTGGGAACAGAGCCCTGACCTGCCAGAGCCCTGTGGGGGCCTCTGTAGCTCCTTGGTGGCCTCATACTGGAGCCCAGGAGCTGTTGGAGCATCACTGTGCTGGGATTTCCCTGCAGAGATCACTTGTCAGCACCATCCTGCCTGGTGCTGTTTGGTTACAGAGGAGACCATGTTCCCCCACGGTAGCAGTGCCCTCACGACAGGGATTTGACAGGAAAAGCTTTGAATTTATCTGTGCCTCTTTCCCTCCCCTGTGAAACTTGTCTTCACTGCCAGTTTATATTTTTTATGCTTCTGACTTGCAGATGCCTCAATGCTGACTCAGGAGTTCTTAGCCACAGCTCTTGATTTCTGTAGTCAAGTTTTGATCTGCGGAGAAGCCCAGCAGGATCTCTCAGCTTTATTGCTGGGCTTAGCCAGTGCAGCAGTGGGATCAGCTGCTCCTCGTGGCAGTGTCCTCCTGGAACTTCAGTGCAGTGAATGAAGAGCCAGAGAGAGAGGGAAGAGAGCATTGTGGGGTCACAGGAATTAAGTTATATTGAGCAGTTATTCAGACTGAAATCAATTCTTTATTGCCATAACCTTCAGGAGTAAATGAAATCACAGCAGAGTGTTGGGAAGGTGATAAGGGATAAGTGTTTGTCCTTTACAGGTGGAATTGCCCTGAGCTCTGAGCAGCCCTGAGGGCTCTGTGGGATCTGGTGAGGTTACCATGGAGCTGAGACAAGCCAGAAACCAGGAGAGAGGTCATCGTGTGGGGTGACAGACAACTCCATGTACTCAAGCTCCTTAAGCCTGGCAGAAACTGAGCTCAGGTCCCCTCAGTCTGAGCTTGGGGCCATCAGTTTGCTGCCTTTTTTTTGGTTCTGCTTTTAATGTGCATCCCGAGCACTGCAGGGCTCTTGTTAGGTGGGTCGCATGCTTAAAGAAGTCAATCCTCAAGGATGGAGTGAAAAATATATTCATTAAAAAATGGAAAAAAACCCTCTAAGTTTGAGTCCCACCATTTCCCCAGCACTCCTGAGGCCACCACTCAGCCATATCCCCTCTCTCTTCTAGGCTTTCCCTGAGCCTGGTGCTCTGTGTTCAGACCCTGGTGCTGATACATGATCTCGGCTCTCCTACTGCAGTGTTTTCCAGCAGCAGTGTCCAGGCCAAAGGTTTAGTCTTGGGCAGTTATTTTTCCTCCTGGCCACATCTGGTCTGTGTGCTGACAGTCTTGTTAAAGGAACAAAACAAACCTGGCTGTGCACGGGGGCTGGTCCCACAACCTCCCTTGGCACAGTGTGAGGCAGGGCATGGGGAGTTTGGGCATAAGGATGTTCAGAGACAACATATTGATAAAACGTGTGGGGCTCACAAGCTGTATATCCACAATTCCATGAATCCTTCAGGAAAACTCTTTTTGTTCACACCTGCAGCCTCTCCCAGGAGCTGTGAGCACATCTCGCAGTGCGTGCCTGTCACTGACTGGGATGTGTCCAGCCTCAGCTTGCAGCAATTGCATCCTCTCTTTCCCTAATAGACAGAATCAGAATTCTCATACAGTGTCCAAAGTCCTGTTATTTGAACAAATTAGAATATTGCAGGTCTTTCTAATTACAGGGCAAGGATTTTGGGCTAATGGTTCTGGTTGGAAGTTTTTTTTCCATTTTCTCAGTATTTGTTCTATGAATGTGCAGTCAGAACTGGGTATGTAATGTGGGACTCCACCAAAGCCCAGTACAGGGATAAAAAGTTTGGTGTTACCACGCAATATTCCTCATTTTCTCTTCCAAGAATCAGATGAGTGTGTCTGATCTGTGTCTGCCTTGCTTGGTGTGCAGGATGTAAAGAAGAGTATCTGCAACCCCTCTCTACCTGGGGATGAGCAGCATCCCTAGGATCTCCTCTTGGTGAGAATTGTGTTACTCCCACATTTCCCAAGAGGTCTCTGGTGCTGTGTGTTCCTGACCAGGAGTTAGAGCTCAGTGTGGCTGATGGATGGAGAGCACTTGAGTTGTTCTAGAGGTTGTTTTTCCTTGGCACATCATTGGGATGACACCGATCCAGCTTGTGTTTGAATTCCTCTGACAGAGGCATCGAGCAGAGCTCAGGCCCACCTCTGCCAGCTCCCTGCAGAAGTGCTCCGTGGCTGTCCCCATCCTCTCTCAGCCTGTTCCCTGTCCTTGCAGGCTGCAAGCATGTCAAGGGCATCCTCCTGTACGGGCCCCCGGGCTGCGGGAAGACGCTGATGGCCCGGCAGATCGGGAAGATGCTCAATGCCCGGGAGCCCAAGGTGGTCAACGGGCCCGAAATCCTCAACAAATACGTGGGAGAGTCGGAGGCCAACATCCGGAAGCTGTTTGCTGATGCAGAGGAGGAGCAGAGGAGGGTAAGGACACACAGGAATGGGGGGTGCTGGGAATGTGCCTGGGAGAGACCGGAAAGGGTCTGGAATCTGCAAATTACTGCTTGCATTAAAGGCAGAGTCACTGCTTGCCTTGGGGTTGCGGTCATTCCTGGTGAGTTGGGGAGTATTGGGGTTGTGCAGGCTCACACACTGTCACTTGTGGAAATAGTCTTGGAAGTGGAAAGGCAGCTGGGCTCCAGCCAGCTCTGCAGACAGGGACAGCGTGCTGAGATTCCATGCACAGTTATTTGGGAGTAATATAGCAGTGCCCACCCTGCTTGCGTTGGGTCATGTGCTGTCACCTGCTCCAAAAGTCCTTAAAACTCAGATTGTACAAATTTTCCTCTGGTGGTGTTTTGGTGGGTTTTGTGTTTTGGTGGGTTTTTTTTTTCTTTTTTTTTTTTTTTGTTGATGGGAAAGACATAATTGAATCTGGTTGGATTTTTCTTACTAAATTAAGCTGGCACATAAGCTTTCAGGGTTTCAGGTTTTTAGTTTGCAGGTATATTAGTATATTGTAGCACTTGAAGTGTGATAATCAATACATGGTTAATTTTTCTTGGCAGAAAACTAATGGATGAGAATAATGTCTTAAAATTAGAGATCTTTGAAGCTGGAAGTGGAGATAAAAATTCTGTATTTGCCAGTGATGTTTTTTTATCCATTCCTTTAGCTGGCTTTCAAAACCCCAGTCTTTAATTTCATGGTGTAAGTACTTCTTTCATGTGTGCTACGGTAATTTTTCTGTGCTGTGGATCACTTGACCTTGATAGATTTTTTGGTAAAGAAAACCAAATGTCAGGCTAGTCACAGTTAAATACAGGGAAGTCTTTTCAGAAGTCATTAGCAAGTGATCCCTTAATTTTATTCAGCTCACAAGATGCAGATTTTGGTGGTGATTTGAAATAATTTCATTTCTTCAGCAAAAGGTTTATTAGTCAGTCAATCAGCTCTGTGTGGTAACAGACCCATGTGAGCAATCTCCTGCTCCCTGGTGGTTGTGATATCTCTGGGAGCTGCTTTCCCTTGGCAATAACACACCTGTTAAAATACACTCGATATTGGCCACAGGGGCTGGGCCTGATGACAGCTGGGAGATTAAAAAGGTCTCCAAAAGGTTGGCATTGTGCTCCTGTGTCTGGGGCAGACTGCCAGGACCAGCACATTCACCTAATGATAACATGGTCTGCACTGGCCACAAAAGGTATTTTAGAGATGGAATTTGAAGGGAAAAAGCTTCATAATGCAGTCACAAAAAGTATCCTGTTCTCTTACCAGCTGCAAGTGCCTCACCCCTGAGTGAACCTGGAAATGGCAGTTCTGGGCCTGACTGGCACGGAGAGACTGGGCTCCTTAAAAAATATTATCAACAAAGCTGCTCTGGCAAGCTGTGTATTTACTAACTTCAGTTCAGCCTGGGGTGTTCCCACCCTGGTGCATCCCTCCCTCCACAGACAAGCCTTGTTCCCTGTCCCTTTCCCAGGTACCAAGTGCTGGGACCCTTTGAGCTGCATGGTCCAGCTTTGGCCTTTGCTTGGCCTGCTCAGCCTTGTGCTCTTCCCTGAAACCTGTGTATCTGCAAAGCCCTGGGTTTGGGCAGAGCCCCCTGGGCCCCCTGGTCTGGAGATGGGCAGGATGTTTCCCTGGAAGGGGTGAGATGCACACACACACACGTGTGGTGCTGAGCACACAGGGAGTATCTGTGCTGTGTCTGTGTGGCTGAGCTCGGTGCGAGGTCGCTGTTGATTTTGGATTGCTCTCAGCAGTCAGATTGGTGACATTCCTGACATGTGCTCTCTCCCACAGCTTGGAGCCAACAGTGGGGTGCATATCATCATTTTTGATGAGATTGATGCTATCTGCAAGCAGAGGGGCAGCATGGCTGGCAGCACAGGCGTGCATGACACCGTGGTGAACCAGCTGCTCTCCAAAATTGATGGCGTGGAGCAGCTCAACAACATCCTGGTCATTGGTATGTGGGGCTGCCTTGCTCTGTCCTGAGGGCTGAGTGAGCACTGCTGGTGTTTGCCTCACTGCAGGTCAGTTGAGGTACCATGGCTGGTGTTGGAGCAGCATCAGCAGCAGGTTTAAAGGGAGATGCTGCTGTGATTTGCAGATATTGCTGCTTTCAGCAATTTCCTTATTTAGTGTTTGGTAAGGAGGGTTTCATGTTTGGGGAAACCTGCAAGGACTGATAGAATTGATGTACCAGCCTGTGGCGAGTGGGGCTGCTCCAGCTGTGCTGGTCCTGCTGCAGGATCCCTGCAGGTACTCCACAAGGACAGGCAGATAGAGCCACAAGCACAGGTTTGGTCCCTGTTGCCCTGACTCTCCCTTGGGGCATTTCCCAGCATTCCAGAAGATGAGTGCCTTCTGTCTGTTTTCTGGGGACTCTTTGAGTTCCTAGCTCTATGGGCTGTACCAGGGGCTGGAAACCCACTCAGGAAGCTCAGATAACAGTGTTTTGTTTTTAACTTTGACTTTAGGAATGACCAACAGACCTGACCTGATTGATGAGGCCCTGCTGAGGCCGGGGAGGCTGGAGGTGAAGATGGAGATTGGTAAGCACACTGCAGATCCCAGCTCCTCAAGTCCATGAACCTACAGCAGCAAAGCAAAACCAGATCATAACGTGAACAATCCCCAGGATGGCTCAGGTGCTGAACTTCCTGCAGCTCCCTCCAGAGCATAAATTAAATCAGACCAATAAAATACCACTTTGGACTTCCCTCCTGATAAACCTGATCTCAGTTTCTGCCCAGCAGGGTGGGCAGGGATGGGCAGGCAGGATCCTGAATCTCCTCTGTGAAGGAAAGGAGGCAAATAATGGTACCAGGTCATTCCTGGGTGGGAATTGCAGGAAGGGCAGGCAAGAGCAGTGGGTGAACTAAAAGTGGGCCTGGTTTGCCATTTCATCTGGCAACTGGAAAAGCAACTGTCTGTCAGTCACTACAAAGGGACTTCTGTAACTGTGCACATCTGCCTCCCCCCACTGCAGGGTAAGTTAGGGAATATCTGATCACGTAGGCTTTATTAGGAAAGTAAGCCCAGATCATCTTAGATTCATGACAACAACTCACTGACTTTGCATTTGAGATCAGAATTTGGTCAGTGAAGGTCAGGGTGGAGCCTAAAGGGTGACTGGCCTGGGGGCTCAGTGCTGAGGCAACAATTCACTGGAGAAAGAAGGAGCAGAGAACAGCCTGGGACTGGTGAACAGCTCAGTGATCCTGGAATAAATTACCAGGTGACAAGGACTGAGTGCTCCTGGGAACTGTGCACGTTGTAAAATGTCTTTTCACATCCCCTCAGCACAAATACCAACTATAGCAAGTATCAAATCTTCGGAGCAGAGGCTGGAAAGAGCTGAGCGCAATGGGGCTCAGGATGATGCGCTAGATGGAGGGTTACACTTCTAAGAGAAGGATCTTCTATATCACCCATTGTGTGCTCCAGAAGAGACTTGCCAAGGTGCAGGCTGGGAAATGATCACCTCAGCTGATGAAAAGGAACATTTTATAGGAATGATATGGGCCATGTGATGAGGGAAGTCAAGGCTCTGGATTTTGGGAGAGTACACTTTCAGTTGATTCAGTAATTAGTGGATATGACCCCTTGAGAAAGGGCACTCAGGGAGAGAGGAGCAGAACAGATTTTACCAGGGCTTGTAGTGACAGGGCAAGGAGCAGTGACTTCTAATGGAGAGAGGACAGGGTCAGATGGGATATTGGGAAGAAATCTGTTTTGGAAAGGGTGGGGTGGCCCTAGCACAGTTTTCCCAGAGAAGCTGTGACTGCTCCTGGATCCCTGGCAGTGCCCAAGGCCAGGTTGGACAGGGCTTGGAGCACCCTGGGACAGTGGGAGGTGTCCCTGCCATGGCAGGGTGGCACTGGATGGGCTTTAAGGTCCCTTCAACCCAAACCATTCCATGATAATTGCAAGGTGGGAACTGGATTGAGGGTTGCCAGGGGACTGACCAGATTGTCATTCCTGGTGTGGAAATCTGAGAGCAACCGACCTGGAGGAACCCTGAGGAAAGAAACTCAACCTTGTGCTTTTCTCTCTGGTTTGGTGGTGACACTACTCAGTTTGCCAGTTAATGTAATTGAATGTTCTCAGTGAAAAGCATCATCAAATACCCTCATTGTAAGTGCAAGCTGCTCGTGGTGAGAAGGGGCCTTGGAAGGAAGGGAGGCTGAGGGGAGGGACAGGATTTGCAGTGCTGTGCTCAGGGCGTTGGCTGTGTTCTGTTCCCCATCCCAGGCCTGCCAGATGAGAAGGGCCGATTCCAGATCCTCCACATTCACACAGTGAGGATGAGGGAGCACCAGCTGCTGGCTGAGGATGTGGACATTGCAGAGCTGGCAGTGGAGACCAAAAACTTCAGTGGTGCTGAACTGGAAGGTTTGGTTCGAGCTGCTCAATCCACTGCCATGAACAGACACATTAAGGTCAGTCCTGTCATCTCCTGCTGGGGCAAAAAATGGAAAATAATTACGTTTGGAATATTGAATGTTTACTTCCAAATGGAAAGTGGCCTATCAGTGTACCTTAGGAGGTGAAATTCATGTAGGCACCACATTTTCCCTGTGCTTTTCCTTCGTTCTGAATTCCCTCTTCCCTCTTCCTGCCCTCCAAGTGTCTCTTGCATAGCTTGGTGGGGTGGAAGGGGTAGTTTTTGAGGATGTTTTGATAAAAACTGGAAGTCTCGAGCACAATTTGTGCATTGGACCCAGGAGACAAGGTGGGAATTGGAACAGCCATTTATAGGGAGGCTCTGCTGGAGCCTGTGCAGCTCAGTGTGTTCATAAATGTTCTGTGAGGAGGGGGAGGTTACAACCTCAGAGCTGGTCTGGGGGCATAAAGGCAAAGGTCACCAGTGGAGATCTGCAGGGGGCATTTGAAAGGAGGTCAGTGCACAAGATGCCCGTGAATTTTAGGTGTTCACTGGGAGAGAGGTCTCAAACAGGTAGAGACAGGAATGGGGACTGACCTGACCCTCACCTGGGGTCGAGAGTCAAGTTCTTGGAGCTGGAATGGTCTGGAAGTCCCAGCTCAGTCTCTGACAGTGAAAATAGTAAAATAATAAGGTTAGAATTTACCAGGAGAGATAAAGAGCAGAAGTGGGGCTGATACTACATCATGGATAAAATCGATGTACTTGGATCATGCTAGAAATGGGGTATGGAATGGCAGCAGGAGGTCAGAGATACAGGAGGGTTTTCTTCAGAAAAAGGATTAAAATAGGATTCCTCAGCCTGAAAAAACGTGAGGAAGGGTTATGGAGAGTGTGAGTGTGCTGGGATCAGGGAATGTTCACTGTTTCCTAATGCAAGAACCAGAACAGCAGAGGAGATGTGCTTTGTGTGCAGAAGTGTTTCAGGCGTGGAAGGAATCCTTTGCTCCAAGTCTTGGTTGAATTCAGAGGGCTTTCTACCAAGCAAGCAGTGCTGACATGGTGATCACCCCATGTCCACTGATTCATGCAACATTCCCAGCGCCCTCTGTTCTCTGGGAACACTTCCCTGCCTTCCCAGTCCTGCAGGCTGGGGGTCAGGGTGTCTTCAGGAGGGAGTTCAGGGCCATGAAATGTCAGGGATGTGAGGGCAGATGCGAAGCTCAGTATTTAGTGGTGTTGAAACATGAGATGATGAGGTGGTGAGGAAGGAGCCTGAGGCACAGCCCCCGCTCCCCTGGCCAGGACTGGGAGCAGCTCCTGCAGGGAGAAGCCATGGACATCAATCCCACAGCACAGGGCTGTTGTTCAGTAAAAATCTGCTCAGCCTCAAATGTGAGGAGAGCAAATCAAGCTTTCATTTAAGTGAGAAATGATCTGCTGCTTAGACCTTTGTGTCTCCTGGGAATGCTCTTTCTAAAGGAAAAAATTACTCTTCCTGCTAATTAGTCTTGTATAACCATAATACTTGACAAGTTATTGTTTCATATAGCAAAAAAACCACAGCCATCATCACTTTCTCATTTTCTTATGCTCTGTCTCAAAAAAAAAAATCACTTCTGGATTCTTCCCTTTGCAGGCAAAACATTTTCCTTAAATAATTAATTTTGCTTGTAGTTGATGTTTTCTCAGTGCTTGAGTTTTGGGTGAGTTTGGGGAGCGTTGGTGTTTTGATCTATTCCCTGTTGTGCCAAGAAGTCACGTGGGAAAAGGGGAGATGGCAATGTGCAAATGTGAAAGAGCAGTCCCCTCCTCTGGGGTGGTTTGTGATCCACATCTCAGTAATGTATGGATGTGTTTTCCACATGGGAAGTGGCCACGTGTTGTTTTGCTTTTCAAACACTTTGACATAGTAATTTTGGGTAATATTCTTTATTCTGAAGTTGCTTTTAGCTAAATGATGCAGTGAAGTACTTTATTCTTTCCTACAAGTACTGAAAATTTAAAATATACATCATAGGCCTGACCTAGTTTTCAGAAGCACCTGTGAGGAGCAGTAGCACGAATGGAAAATGAAGGGGCATTGTCTCCTGAATCATTTGAACTCTTGTGATTAGCTCTCAAAGTGTGTGTGTGAAAAATTAAAACTTGAACTCATTAAAGGCTGGGGATGTAAGAGCCCCCTCTGTTTTAAGTGTACACACAACTTCAGGAATATATTGAGTGTTTTGGGTACCTTCGCTTCCCTCTGCAAAGCAGAAAAATAATCACCTGTACTAAAGATCCATTCAGTTGTATATTTGGCACCCTGTGTTTGTGCTTGGGGGGTGTTTGTGGGAGAAGAGACTCTCATTTTAGCCACCTCTGACTCTGTCTGGCACAGGAGGATGAGCCAGGCTGGGTTCCTGTGGTTGCTGTTTAGGGGCTGCATTTGCTGCTCTTCAAGACAAGCACAATGTCCTTATTTTTATTGTTATTTTTCCTTCCCATACTCAGGTGCACTCTGTTCTTGCAGGTCCCTGTTGGAGGGGAATGTCTGAGACACGTCTTTGAGAGTTAAATGTAGTTTATTTGTCTTAGTTCCCAGCTCTGAAGGGTGCCTATGTAATGCTACTAAGTTCTAGGAGTTTGAACTGGGGTGAGGTCAGTCCCACACTGGCACCAGTCTGAGCCTCACTGACTCCTGGTTTGCAGCACAGCAGCAGCAGCAAGGATGGGCCAGAGCTTCAGTCCTGTTCTTAGCTGGGGTGGCTTCTCTGAAATGGGCGTCACAGACATCCACTGCACTTCAGCATCGCCCAGTGGGGTGGGACAGCTGCTCTGAATGTCTCTGTGGGGCTGGGATGTGGCTGTGGCTCTTGAAGTGGGGATCTGCTCCAGCAGATGCCCTGACAGAAGCGTTTTTCTCACTGAGCCAGACCAGCCACGAGGCTGGGGCTGTGGAGGGAAGCTGAGGTGCAACTGTGTGGTATTGCTGGACCTCAGTGTCCTTTATTGCCTTTCTAGGCCAGCAACAAAGTGGAGGTGGACATGGAGAAGGCAGAGAGCCTGCGTGTGACCAGAGGAGACTTCTTTGCGTCCTTGGAGAACGATATCAAACCAGTGAGTGGGCACTGGGACTGCAGGAGCAGCCACCCAGTGCAGTCAATGGTGGGAGGGAGCAGCTTCCTTTGGGATCACACAGCAGTGCTGCCTCATGGGCTGACACGTCCTGTGTCGTGAAAGGGGGGAGCTCGGAGCTCTCTGTGTGCCTGTTGCTGCCCTGAGAGTCATAAAGAGAACTAGAACAGATAAAGAACAGCTGGGGGTTTCTTCTTGTCACAGCTTTCCCTTTTAGGCCACTTCAGTTCCCGGGTGACAGCTTTACCCTGGGCTGAGGGAGGAGGTTTAAACCTCATTTCTGAGAATTGTCTCCACACAGTGTGGAGTCAGAACCCACTGGGAGCTTGCACTGACTAGAACTGGTTGTGAGGGCATATGAAAAGATGTTTCTGAACATGTCTGGTCTCCACCTGTGTTCAGCCCTCTAAGCTGGAATGCTGTGAGTCACCAGGAGCTGTGACTGTCTCACTTCCAGAGCCTTGCTCCTAGTCATTTTTGTTTAATTGTTCTGTGGTTTTTCTGATGGGATGAAAAATCTTTTGGTGAAAGAAGTGTTCCCTCTCTTTTACAGGCATTTGGAACCAATCAGGAAGACTATGCCAGCTACATCATGAATGGGATCATTAAGTGGGGGGACCCAGTAACGAGGGTGCTGGATGATGGGGAGCTGCTGGTCCAGCAGACCAAGAACAGTGACCGCACTCCCCTGGTCAGCGTGCTGCTGGAAGGTACAGCTGAGGGAAATCGCCTTCTGGAGACTGCTCCTGGCAGCTGCCCACCTGCTCACCTCTGACATCCTGCACCTGCCAGGAAACACCTTGGTGGAGGAATGGAATTGGGCTCTTTCAGTTTGCTTGGGTGAAATTGCTTTGGATATGAAAACTGTCTCCTCAGCCAGAGGGAATCCGGTGCTTGGAACAAGGGAGAAGGGAATGTACCCAGTTAATCACTAAAATGTACCCAGTGTATAACCTGAATTTGGCTGGTTTACAGTGGAGATGTCTCTAGCTGAGTCAGTTGTCTAAATTCTCTTTGAAGTCACTGGAGAGCTCATCAGTGCAATTAGCTCAAACAGACCTATTTAGGTGTCTCTGTCAGATAAAGGTGGATTTCCCTCTATCCAGACTGTTACTGACTAAAGAGAGTTTCCAGATACTGGAAATTGGTTCCAGTATCTGTGTTACAGATTTTGGAGGAGAATTCGTTATACTGGAGTAGAATTTGTTATTTATCTCTTCCCTTTTTCCTTTCCTGAAGTCCAAAAAGATGGGTTACCACTGTTGCTTGTGGTCTGTAGCTTTGGAGTTTACCCTGAGTAATTCTTTGTGTTAGTGCCCAGCAATTTCTTCTGTCCCTCCAAACTGATTCATGTTGGGTGCATGGATTCAGCTGTGTCTTTAGTCTCTGAATTATCCTGGTGTGAATTCAGGCAAATAACGTTGTCTTTGCCAATGTTTCCCTGGTGTTCCTGCTGCTGACTTGTTTGCCAAGGTGCCAGCAGAGATCATACTGAGACAGGACATAAGCTCAAGAAATTTATCCAAAACACAAACTCACACATTTTGGTGCCATGGCTGCTCCTACAGAAGGTGTAATGTCCTCTCTTGTGTTGTGGCAAATCATTCTGCATATGCTCAAGTCGTTCCATTAATTGCCTTCATGTGGAGGAGTGGGTTGTACCAGGAGTTAGTGTGTTCCTTCTGCAAGCAAGAAAAGCTCTCATTTCACACTGCAGATGCTCCTGGATGGAATTCTAAACATACCCTAAGTATCATCCACACTGAGCATTGTCAGAGCTGTTTTCTCCTTGTTTATTCTTTGTTTGTCCTTTGCTTCAGGTCCCCCCCACAGTGGGAAGACTGCTTTAGCAGCAAAAATAGCAGAAGAATCCAACTTCCCCTTTATCAAGATCTGTTCTCCTGATAAGATGATTGGGTTTTCTGAAACAGCCAAGTGCCAGGCCATGAAGAAGGTATGTGTGTGTCATCCCCTGTGCCTGGTGACAGCCCAGTTCTGGGTTCTCTCATGGAGGAAAATGTGAATTACCCTTGAGATGGCGTTTTCTGCTCTCTCTAGGTTTGGAAATCCTGCGTGTATTTATTTATAAAGTTGAATGTATCAAAAAACTGTAGAATGGTTTGGGTTGGGAGGGACCTTAAGCTCACCTAGTCCCACTCCCTGCCATGGGCAGGGACAGCTTCCGCTGTCCCAGGCTGCTCCAAGCCCTCTCCAGCCTGGCCTTGGGCACTGCCAGGGATCCAGGGGCAGCCACAGCTGCTCTGGGCACCCTGTGCCAGGCCCTCACCACCCTCACCAGGAGGAATTCCTTCCTCATATCCCATCTATCCCTGCCCTCTGGCAGTGGGGAGCCATTCCCTGTGTCCTGTCACTGCAGACTCTTGTCACCATGTTTTTGTGGCACTGGCACTGAGTGACTCAGGGAAGGTTTCAGGGCTCCGTTCTGGTGTGTGATCCTGGCAAACAGTGCCACAGAACAGATCTGGGATGGGCAGGGCTGGAGCTCTCTGAAGGGGGAGGCAGGAAGGGCTTAGGGCTGAACCTGGGGAGAACAGGTCCTGCCTGGGTGGGACTAGGATCTCTTCTGAGATGGGGTCTTTAGTTAAACAAGAGCTTTAACACCCTGGGGAGCTGGGGAATGTGAACGAGTTGAACATTTTCATTTCCTGAGGCAGCCCAGCACTTACTCTTCAGATGAATAGTACTGAGTGGAGCATGTGAGCTGAATGCTGCTCTGATAGATGGATGCAGGGTTATAGAGTTTGTAAGTGAAGGAAGGTTCATAGGAGAGGCAATGAAGGTCCAGTTTGTGACTTGGATTCCAAAAGGAGCCTTTGGATTCACCATAATCAGGGTTTGCTGGAGGCAGGGCTGCAGCACCACTGCTGTCCTTAGTGCTGCCTCCTGCTCACAGCCAGAGCTGTGCAGGACACTGTGCTGCCCCAGGCAGGATGACTGGGGCTGAGATCCACACCTGAGATCCACGTCCCTTCTCCCTGCAGGGTGCTGTTCTGGACAGTACCCAGTATCCAGCCTGAGGAGAAAGGCTTCACAGCTGTGTTACAGCTGGGGAGGTTCTCTGTGTGTGTTACATTATAAATGTTGCCCCAGCTCCAAAAACAGAGGAATGGTGTTACAGGGAACCTCAGGGCAGCTGCTTGTTGCCAAGGGTGGGAAGTAAATGAATAAATAAACTGAATTCATGGAGATGGCAGTATTTTATTGCCTGCAGGGAGCCTGATCTCTCATTACCTACCTGTTTCATTTTCAGATTATTCCTCTCAGTGCTGCTGTGTTCAGCTGAACCCACATCTGCAGGCCCAGCTGTGGCTGTTGTAGTCCTATGGCTGAGGTTTAACACTGAGATAATTTGCTGTTTTTCAGATCTTTGATGATGCCTACAAGTCCCAGCTCAGCTGTGTTGTTGTGGACGACATTGAGCGACTTTTAGGTGAGTCAAGAGGAGGGAGAGCAGTGCTGGCTGCTGCAGAAGTATTGATGTATTTGCAATGTTGAAACATTGCAAGCTGGAAATTATCTGCACCATTTACTTCAGGAGCATTGAACTGGTTTTGATACAGTGAAGTGGCTGAAATGTGCATCTGCTCTGTGAGCATCAAAATGCATTTTTCCTTTCAGATTATGTCCCAATTGGACCTCGGTTCTCCAATCTGGTCTTGCAAGCCCTTCTGGTGCTGCTGAAGAAAGCCCCCCCTCAGGTAAGGCAGGGATGCCCTGTTCCTGCAGGAACTGGGGCTGTGGGAGCTTTGTGTCTGCCTGAGAGCTGCCAGCGGCATTAATGCTTTTGTCTGAGTCAGCCAGTTAATCCCAGCCTGCTGCTCTTCATTCACTTGGACATTTCTAGGATAACCACAAGGGATTCATCTTAAAATATCTAATTACTGGGGGCTGAATCTTCTGCAGTTAGTCCTAAAAATACTGACTAAGGAAACAGTTTAACCTTCACCACCTAAAGCTGAATTGTGCCAGCTGCCTGTCCTCTGAGGAGCTGCTCAGGCCAAATCCACCCCTGGCTCAGCCACGTGCTCCCTCCCTCTTTATAAATCAATTTCTGTATAATCTGTGATTGTGGTTGTCAGGGGTTTAATTTGTTCTTAACTTGAAATGATCAGGTGTTAATTACAATGACTGAGGGAAGCTTAAGATTTTGTCTCTTGTGCTGATCCTGTCTGTTTGCACTTTGTGGCTTGATGAGATTTAAGAACATCACAAGTGCTGAGGGTTCTGCAGCTTGTGCTGGGTAAGACAGGCAGGCAGGGACTCCTTTCTTGTTTGCCATTTTCCTGTCGTTCCCTGCGTTTCTTCGCTATGTGTGAGAGTATCTGCATGAATAAAGAACATCCTAACAGGAACACCTTGAAAGTTGGTGTCAGGAAAAAGCAGAGAAGCACAGTCTGGGTGAAGTCAGTTTTTTGTCATGTTTAATATCCTGGCACAGGAGCGTGTGCGTGAGTGTTGTTTTCATTAGAGAGTTTGGTGAAAAGGCCTTTCAAATCCTGGACTTTGAACTAAATTGTAATGCCACAAGCCCTGAGTTCCCTGTGTGACTGTCAGCCTGGGAGAACAAAGATATTCCCAGTGAGCTTTCTAGGCCATGTGAAGTCTGTAACACAACAGCATCTAAGTTCTATCACATGCTTGGAACAGAACAGCTGCCTGTGTGGAGCAGCACAGCCATTCCTGGTCACATCATCTCCTATAGTCACTGACCTATTGCAGGCTGTTCCACAGGGCCAGGGCATGGTTGTTCCCATAAATCAGTAGGGAAAATAAAACTTGATTTGGTTCAGTTTTCAAATGAACTTAAAATATTAAGTTGTCCCTTTGCCCATTGCATCCTGAATGTGTGCTGCTGCTGGGCTGCCCTTTGGGTGGCACCTGGGGCTCCCAAGAGCAGGACACAGGCTGGAGCTCACAGATATTTGCCAAGTTTGCACTTGTTGCAGAGATTTGTGCTCAGCAGGGTTTGAAATGCCCTGGGGGCTGGGAGACTCTGGTTTGACAGCCAACATTATGGTGACTTAAGCCATAAATTGTTGGAGGGTAGAGAGTGAGTTTGCTGAGGAAATGTCACTGGTTGATTGATCATGTGGGGTTTTTTTCCTTTTTTTTTTTTTTTTCAAAGTGTCCAGTGTTGGCTTTGTGGGAATCGGGGCATGGGGTGAGCTGGGCCCTTTGAGCTGCCCTGCTCTGGCAGTTCTGGGGACAGGGTTCTTCCTGGTGTGTTTATAGGCAGTTCCCTGGGATAGCCATGGCATGTGGGGATGTTGAGCATTTAAAAACCCAAAGCTGTGTGTAAGAAATAGAATTGTGCAGGAAAAGACCTTTTCTGCTGTGACAGTTTACAGTGAAAAAGGCTGGATTTGGGCATGGAGACTCTTTGGGAGTTCTGAACTCAAGTGAGGAACCCTTGATGGGGATAATCCTGAGGGTTAATCAACACCTTCCAAGTTCCCTGGAGGAGCAGTTTCTTTGGAAGGAATGGCTTTTCTCAGGGGATTGCTGTAATTTGAGATGCAAATACAGGCTCTAAGTGCATGAGCAGCATCAATGGTACTGACCTACATGGGGTCTGTGGGACTGGGATCGTGGTTTAGCATCATTCCTTATAAAATGGGATGTCCTGGGACATTCCTGTGCTGAGAGAAATTCTTGGCAGGATGCTGGGGAGACAATACCTGTTCCCTGTTGCTTCAGTATTTCACTCCTGAGGTGGAGCCTGAAATACTGAGCTGATTTCAAAGAATCATGGAATGGCTGGGGCTGGGAGGGATCTTACAGCCCATCTCCTTCCACCCCTGCCATGGCAGGGACACCTTGCACTATCCCTGCTGGCTCCAAGCCCCATCCAGCCTGGCCTTGGACACTGCCAGGGGCAGCCACAGCTGCTCTGGGAATTCCATTCCAGGGCCTCCTCACCTTCTCAGGGAAGAATTTCCTTCCAATATCCATCTATTCCTGCCCTCTGGCAGTGGGAAGCCGTTCCCTGTGTCCTGCCACTGCGGATGCAGCGCAGCCGCTCCCACTGCTGTGGCCCAGATTATGAATTCACAGGGGTGTCACATCACTTGCAGGGATATTCTTGATGTGCGAGCAGCTCCCTGCAATCACTGCAGGCTCCGTGTGGAAGAGAAGCGTTTCTGGGATGAAATGCCATTAATTATGCATCGAGGTGCGTGTCTCTGTTGAATTGGCGTAGGAAAGCTGCCTCCCAGGCTCTGCTCTTCCAAGGGAGGCTGGATTACTGGAACGTGGTGTGGGAAGGGCAAACACTTGAAGGTTCTGGTTTTCTTTTGAGAGTAAACACTTTAGACTTTAAATAAACTAGAAACCTCTCTGAGCTTGCTTTAAATTGCCGGTCACAGCTCCTGCTTGTGTTTCCACTCAGCAGTGTTAAATAGTGCTATCTGTTACTGCTGCTTCAAGAGGACTGAAAACCATTGCATTTTGTTCAGTATCTTTTTTTAAACCAATTAAAAATCTTTTCTGAAATGCCTTGAAGAGAAGAAAATAAACCATGTTCTCTTGAGTCTTTAATTCAATCAAGTTTGCCTGTGTTGTGCAGGAGCAGGGACTGGGGGATGGAAAGGCTGAAAAGGGCTGTCTCAGCAGGGAGCCGAGCGGGAGAAAAGGACTTCCCTGAGAACTGAGCAGCAGCAGCTCCCAAAGCTGGGGCTGCTTCATCTACATGCAGAGTCACACAGGGCCTGGAGGCGCTCCCCAGCCCCACCGAGGTTCACATGTGCCTCCCTGCTGCTTCCCAACAATCGGCCCGGGCGGGAAGGACCCTCAGCATCCCCGGCAGAGCCGCAGCGGGCTGGGCAGCGTCGGGGAATGTCTGCCTGAGCAAGGTGCCCTCCAAGGGACATCCCCTCCTGGGGCTGCCCTTCCACTGCTCCCAGAGCCCCCAGCCCCTCTTACAAAGTGAGATTCACACCTGGGGATGATCTTCCACTGCTCTCAGAGCCCTCATCCCAACTCCCTTCTTGAAGGGAAACCCACTCCGGGGGATGTCCTTCCAGCCCCCAGCCCCTTCCCTCCAAGGGACATCTCCTCCTGGAGCTGCCCTTCCACTGCTCCCAGTGCCCCCAGCCCCTTTTCTCACTGGGACACTGCAGGCTTTTGCCAGTTGATGAAAGTTAGGGGAATAATCTCCTTGTTTGATGTAATCCCTGATGCACTCCTGATTCCATGTCACATGGTGTGAATTGGAAGTGATTCCAGTCACCAGTGATGTTACCTTTATGTGCACAAACCTAAAGTGGGAATTGTGTTTCTCCCTTTGCATGTGAGGAATTCCCAAGACCCCAAACACAAGGATAAAGGTGTACCAGGGTCCTGAGCACAGCGAGCAGCTGGTGGGTGACAGAGGCACCTCAGTGTCACCAGTGCCTGGTTCCAGCAGAGCTCAGCTCAGCTGGAGCTGGCTGGATTTGCTGAAATCCCGTAGTTGGAGACTCCACTGACATGTTGAGCCTCCAGTTGCTCACAGCAGAGTCTGTAATTGTGTCATGTTCCAGTTCCCCCTGGGCAGTGATGTGGTGCCTGTTGGGGAGTGGCTGCTGTGGTAGAGGAATCCATCCTGGAAAATTCAGTTGGTTCAGTGGCTTCTTCAAGTCCCACAGTTCTGTGCATGAGAACATCCTTCAGTCAGGTAAAATCTCGGCAGCTGAGGGGTCAACTCTGGGCTCATCCCTCTTCTAGAAGGCAGAAGGGCAGGACACAGAGGGATCTTAGGCTCCAAATTGGGGCACTTTGCCTAAAAATGGACAGGATGAATCCACGTCTAAGGCTGTGCCTGTGTCTGATCTCTGGTGTTGGGAAAACTGGGCTGGAACTTCCCTGGTTGTGAATCTGACACCAAATCATCTTAAGCTTTTCCTCCTTCCTTGGTAATTTACTCACATGCTATGCCTGATTTTGGAAGTTTGGCTTGAATCCTGATTTTCTGTGGGCTGAACACGTGGCACGTTGCCTTCACCATGGCTGGTGTAGAAATTAGGGATGAAAACAGTGAATTTTTCTGAAAATGAGACCATTTCAGCAGTACATGGAACCCTGTGCTGTGTGCTCTGGGATGACCCTGCTGGAGCAGGGGGTGGCACCGTGGCCCCTTCCAGCCTGAACCATTCTGGGATCCTGTACCAAGAACAAATCCTGAGATCTCCTGTGGTCAGTGCAGAGCAGCTGGGTGAGGGCAGCTCTTCCACTTTGATGGCTTTTCCTGCTGCCTCCATAATTCCTGGGGCAAACAGTGCTGCCCTGGGGGTTCTCACTTGTTTACTGAGTTGCCTGAAAGTTTGAGGAGCTTGAGGAACTCCTGCCCTGTCAGTGCCAGGGGTCACTGTGGCTGCTTTCCAGGGGTCCCATTTAAAGGCAGGGAGTTGAAGGCATGACTTCTTCTGAGGAAAGCAGGGAAAAATCAGGATTTTTTGGGTGGAGCTGTTAAAAATTTGAAGCACTTTTGCAGAGTAGCCATCTGTTCTGTGGAGCTCCCAACCACGTCAGTGGTTCAAGGACCTGGGAATAGATTTTAACAGAGATATCTAAAAATTGCTGATGGATCTGCCCTCTGGGTACGCATCCTGGTGCTTTTCAACCTTGTTAAGCCTTTCCATTCTTAGCACTGTGCTTGCCTGAGTCCAGCTAAGCTGTTGGTGAGAGCAAACACCCGTTGGTTCAGTTTATCTGATGTTTAGTAATTCCTTCTTGTGCTCCCTGGTTTCTGTAATGACAGGCAGCAGTGTCTCCCTCATATCCTCTACACCACCTATGATTTTATAAACCTCTCTGTTTTGACCAAGGATCTATTTAGGGAAGTTATTCCCTGTTTCTGACAATCCTTGGTGCTTTCTCTGACTTCTCCAACTAAACTGAATCATAGAAATGTGGAATGGTTTGGGTTGGAAGGGACCTGAAAGCCCACCCAGTGCTACCCCTGCCATGGCAGGGACACCTCCCACTGTCCCAGGCTGCTCCAAGCCCCAGTGTCCAACCTCGCCTTGGGCACTGCCAGGGATCCAGGGGCAGCCACAGCTGCTCTGGGCACCCTGTGCCAGGGCCTCCCCACCCTCACAGGGAGGAATTCCTTCCCAATATCCCATCTAACCCTGCCCTCTGGCAGTGGGAAGCCACTCCCCCTTGTCCCAAGTCCCTCCCCAGCTCTCCTGGAGCCCCTTTAGGCAATGGAAGGGGCTCTAAGATATCCCCAGACCCTTCCCTTCTCCAGGTGAACACCCCCAGCTCGGAAATGATGGATTTGAAATAATATTTGAAACAGGAAGGAACTCCTGGATTCCCATGTCAGAATGGTGATCCTGTTTTGCTCTTTTCCCATTCTAAATCTGTTCAGGGGTCGCACACAGAGCGAGACTGAGCTGGTGTTCCCGCAGAATTTCCACAGGTTTGATGCCAGTGGTTTTCCTCAGTGGTCACAGGGCTTTAGAGACCTTTCTGTGTGTGCGGACATCGCCCACTGCCCTGATGGGTTTGGGTGCAGCCCACTCAGTGTGGCACTGGCTGGGTTTGCCACCACTGAACTGGTCCTTTAGGGAATATTTCCTGGATGAGTCCAGAGCATGGGCAGCTTTCCTGGGAGGAGGAATGTGTCATCTGAGCTCCACTAGCTGAGAAGGAAAGGCCGAGAGTGAGATCAGCCATGGACACCTGAAGTGCCAGGAGGTAAAACTCCCCTCACTGATGACATTCCTGTGCTGCCTATGTCCTTTCCTGATGAAACGCCACGGTAAATTCCATTTTTATTGTAATCAGGCGCAGACTTCATTAATGTATGAGGCAGCATCCCTCAGGCAGCCACTCTGAGGTAGTTATCCCCTTGATTGATGCCTGATCAGTGTGCCAGGCACTGTACACATGCTGGGAGCTATATTTGGGGAACAGACACTGCCTGGGTGCAGCTGAGCAGTTTTTTCCCTCTAAAATGCTCATAGTTCATGGGAAACTGTTATTAACACAGCCCCTTGCCCAAGCTGTTCAGGATTTTGGGAGTTCCATATGGTAATAAACAAGTTTTTAGGAGAACCACTTGTGAAGCAGATGGGCTCTGGGTGGTACAGCACTTGCTGGAGGGGTTGTTCTGTGTTTTGGAGGTCTCAGTTCTGGTCAGGAGTCTGTCCTTGGCTTCCTCCGTGCCCTGGTACCTCAGCTGTGCCTGGCATGTGTATGGCTGGTTGGGATTGCTTGGCTAAGGGAGCAGGAATTCTCCTTGCAGGGCTGTGCCCTGTGCTGAGTTACACGGTCTGCAACGCCAGCCACAGCACCACGGGAGGAACAAGAGCTCCCTGAGGACAGGGTGGGGAGGAAATACAGAGCAAAAGAAAGCAAAGGCATCTCAGCATCTCAGAGCTGAGATGAAATGTTCCCAGTCACTTCTGCTGGTAATCCCTGAGTGCTCCTGGAGCATTCTGCTGCCCTGCCAGGGGGATCTCAACAGGCTGAAGGCACCTCTGAGCCCTGTCCTTGGGAGCAGATGTCTCTCTTTGTGCCACACCTGTGGGCTCCAGAGCAGGACGTGGTTCAGCTGCTCTGGGGACTCACCTCACACAGCTTCTAGACCAGACTGTTCTACCAACCCTTTACATAGTGGAAAGCTGCTGGAATTTTGTCTTCATGCAGGCAGAAGGCTTTTCTGCTGCTAAGCATCACTCAATCCTCTTGGTCTGTGCAGTGCTTTAGCTGGAAATTTCTTACGGGAGGTGTCCCTGTCCATGGCAGGGCGTGGAACAAGATGGTCTTAGAGTCCCTTCCAACCCAAACCATTCCACAGTTCCATGAAAATGGGCACCCAAGGGAGCTTCCTGAGTTCCTGTGGGAGTGGGGATCAAACTCCGTTCACTTTCTCTCCACTGAGTGTGTTGGGTTTTCAACTTTGCCAGCCAGATCTTCCTGATTTGGCTCAAACTTGTAAAATGCAGTAATATTTTCCTGGCCTTGCTGGACCATCAAAAAGGAAATTAATCTTGTGCAGTTGTAAAGCTGTGGCCGTGCAGGACATGGTGGGAGCAGCACCTGTGGAATGAGGCAGAAATACCATGGAATGGCTGTGTTGCTGCTTCCTGAGGACACTGTGCCCTTCCCCAGGTGACCTGCAGGCAGTGTTGGACCCTCAGCCCTGAAACATCCCAGTAACTGCTTCCACTGCAGTCCTGAACCACTATTTTCAGTTCAGGAATTGTTTGTTTTTCCCCATTTTCACTTTTCCAAAGAGGTGTCTGAGTGGTGCTGTGATGCCTCCTGTGCTGCAGATGGGGATTCACACAGGAGGGGCAGCACAGTGTCCCCAGCAGAGCCCTGTGTGACACTGGTGACCTGGGACATGCTCTGGTTCCCCCTGCCGGGTGTTCCTTCCTTTTGCCCTCTTGGACTAAACCCCAACTTGGAGTGAGCACTTGAGCTTATTCCCAGTTCAGGATCTTTCTCAGTGCCCAGCACCCGGAGCAGGAGCAGAATCTGTTCAGTGAGTGCAGGGGAAGAACAGACCCTGTGAAGATGCTCTGTGCTTCAAAGATGTGTTTAAATAGGTTTTCATCCTCTGTCAAGGGAATGCAAAGCAGTTACAGGGTTCATTCTGGGAATAGTTTTTAGGGTTTTGTTTTGTTTGTATAATGATGAAGTTTTGCTTCATGAAGTTGAAATACAGAACTTGCACAGAATCACAGAATATCCTGGGCTGGAAGGGACCCCCAAGGATCATCCAGTGCAGCTCCTGGCCCTGCACAGACCCCCCAACAACCCCACCCTGGGCACCCCTGGCAGCGCTGTCCAAACCCTCCTGGAGCTCTGGCAGCCTCAGGGCCGGGACCATTCCCTGGGGAGCCTGGGCAGTGCCAGCACCCTCTGGGTGGGGACTGGACATTCACTTCACTCTTGGAGCCTCAGCCAAACTTCTTGTACAGCAAAAGAGGGGGGTCCTTTGCCAGCCAGACCCCTCCCAGCCCATGGGCTCCCTGTGTTCTGGGACAGAAAAGGACTGATGATCCTGCCTGACAATCCCAGCAGCTCCTTCCATCAGCCAATGCTGATCAGTGTCCAAACCCTGCACAGGGAAATTCAAATAGCAGTGGAAAGGGCTCTCTGCAAAGTGAACAAACAGCAGTGGATTTGCATTTGCAGCTGATGTTTTCCACAACATGCTCTATTATTCATAACCCCTGTTATTGCCTGGGCTGATTCGGGGTTGCTCTGTGCTCTGAGGTTTGGGATTTGGAGGCTGCTGGAGTGGGCCTGTCTTGTAGAGCTGCAGGAGGAACTCAGGGACTCACAGCAGCCTCTGCTCAAGAGCCTGAGCTGGAAATCCACTGGAACTGCCTGTGCAGGAGCAGGGGAATTCACTGTACCCACAGATTCCTAAAGACAGGCTGTTCCCCTGAGAAGTCATTTGTAATTCAGCTTTTGGGAGTGGGAGTTTGCTCGGGCTTTTAAGTTTAATGAGGATCCAGCTATTTATAATGATGGGTTCAGAAGGAGCTGAGTGTGGTGGGGCTTTGTGCATCATAATTCTTGGGCCGTGTTGGTGGCACTGCTCTGAGAGCTGATCCTGGTCTCCTGTGGCTGCTGTTGGCGACTTCAATTACTGACAGATTTAATCCTATTAATTTTGTTTGAAGTGAGTTTTTGAATGGCCATTTCCCATTTATCATTTGTACTTAGCTGAGCCTTCCCCAGGCTGATTCTCTCCAGTTTCTCCTTTCCTGACTCTCGCTCCCTTGCCTGGACAGGGCCGCAAGCTGCTGATCATCGGCACCACGAGCCGCAAGGATGTCCTGCAGGAGATGGAGATGCTGAATGCCTTCAGCACCACCATCCATGTGCCCAACATTGCCACGGGGGAGCAGCTCATGGAGGCTTTAGAGGTGAGGAAAGGTTCCAGGATGATAAAAGATGCAAAATTTGCTGGAATGGTGGATTTTGCAGTAGCTGTGTCTGGTAACTCCATCCCACTTGACCTCATGTCATAGCATAGCAGTTCTGAGGCTTTTCAGTTTGCTTTTTCGTGAATTAAATTAAGGCAAAATTATAGAACAATAGGTCTGGGGAGAGATTTGTGATCTGGATTAAAACATTCCAAAGGCATGGAAGTGGATAATGAATATAATTGGGACACTTAAACTGATTGTGCCCAGAGGGTGCTGAGCTCTGGTGAATTGGAACAGCATCAGCTGAAGGTGTTTGGTGCTGAGGAATTATAAGTTCCTTATAAATTCCTGCCTTCAGTTCTCCTTATTCTGTGCCATAGTGGGAGTTGTAGTGAGCACTGAAGGCTGTTAAAAGAAACTGAACAGGCAAATCTTTGGTGCCATTGGCAAACTTGTCCCAGTGGTGAAGCCTGAGAAACACAGACACTGTTGCAGCAGATGTGGAAACTTCCTGTGCTTTGACCCTGATCTGGAGAAGACCTGGAGTGCAGCATAAAAGCACAGCATTAACTGTTGGATAAGGGATGTTATGGGAAAAACTGTCAGGGGATTAAAGAATTTTTTGTTGTGTTTTGCCTTGTCTAAGATACATTGCAACAAAATTTCCTTCTCGGCTAGTAAATGCTTCTAGCTTCGCATTCCCTTTCTCCCAAGGTAGGTACCATTATTCCTACTCTCAGTCTCCTGTTGTTGATTTTATGAAACGATTTCCCCCCAGCTCCTGGGTAACTTCAAAGACAAGGAGCGCAGCACGATTGCACAGAACGTCAAAGGGAAGCCTGTCTGGATCGGGATCAAGAAGTTGCTGATGCTGATAGAAATGTCCTTACAGGTAGGAATGGTCAGGGGAGGAAGGACTGGGGTCCTAGAGCAGTCCTGGAGGTTCCCGTCTCTGCAGACCCCTGCTGTGAGTGGGAGCCTTTGCATTGGTTTAACTGGGAAAAGAGCTGCAGAGAGGGGAAATTTTCAGAACAAAGAAATCACCACATCTTGGTCCACAGAGATCTTAAAATCCACGTTCCCCCCCCCC
>WBMY01013614.1:152620-169186 GCA_013397315.1 Donacobius atricapilla | reverse complement strand
CCCACTCCCCCTCGTGCCCATGGGCTGTTCAGGGCTGCACTTCAGAGCATCTGGCTATGGGAGGGGTTGGATTAACTCACCTTTCATGGAATTTCTTCTCTCCACCCAGCATGTTAAGATTGCAGATAGCAATCACCTCGGATTTTTTTTTTTTTTAAAGAAGAAGGTGCCTGTGCAGGTGTATGTGCTCTTTCCCTGAAGAAGATAAATCTGTCAGGCTGTTCAGCTGCTCTTCTCTTTATTTTCCACTTTCAGCACTTTAAAGAAAATAATTGCAGAGGGTAGAACTATGCAGCTCGGAGCCCTCCCCCGCAGCAGCACCCATGCCTGGAGCCAGCCAGCAAGCTCGTGCTCCCACTGACACGGGCTGAGGGTGCAGCCCTAATCCTCCCCTGACATCCCAGTGCTCCCCCAGCCCCCCCCTGTGCTCACATCAAATGGATTTAGTGCAGCTGAGTGAACTGTCCTCAGATCTTCCTCGCAGAGGCAGGGCAGAAGTGAAGAGACTTGTAGTTCAGAGCAGACGAGTCGTGTACCCCTCTGTTCACTCTTCACAATTCTGTTAAAACTTGCTCAGTGCTAAGGATATGCTCTGACTGGATGTCACCTCAGGGAATAAAGTCATTTATCTAGATTACTTTTTCCTCTTCTTCCTTGGCTTTTAATTCCATACCTACAGGCAAGTCAGTAAGTCATTGCTCACATGCATTAAATGTATTTAAGGGGTGCTGGCCTTCAGCACTGCCGGGCTCTGCCGTGCTCACGTTCCCTGAGCCCTGACAATGGGTCCCTTCTTCTGACACAGGACGTGTTCTTGTGCTGCTTTCTCCTGAAGTGCTGGCTGTTTTCAAAGCTGAAGGTGGAGGTTCTGTGAATCATGTGCAGTTCTGAGCTGGGAGATGGGTGGGAATGCTGACCCCAGCCCTGTCCCCAGCCTGGTCCTTGTGCCTGTTCCACTCCTGGGGGGCACTTCTGGGCACCACAGTATCATAGGGCTAGAAAGGAATTAGAGAGTGTCCAAAGAAGGGGCCTGAAGATGGTGGAAGGGTGTGGAGGTGAAGCCATAGGAGGAGCAGCTCAGGTCACTTGTTCAGCTGGAGCAGAGGAGACTGAAGGCAGAGCTCAGTGAGGCTGCAGCTCCTCCTGAGGGTCAGCTCCAGTCTCTGCTCTGTGACAGGGACAGGACCTGAGGGGATGGCTGGAGCTGTGGCAGGGGGTATGGGATGGGTCTTAGGGAAAGGTTCTTCCCCCAGAGGGTGCTGGCGCTGCCCAGGCTCCCCAGGGAATGATCCCAGCCCGAGGCTGCCAGAGCTCCAGGAGGGTTTGGACAGCGCTGCCAGGGATGCCCAGGGTGGGATTGCTGGGGTGTCTGCAGGGCCGGGAGCTGGGCTGGGTAATCCCTGTCCCACTGAGGATGTTCCATGATTCTGTGACCAGTGACACTATGGACTCAGAGTCCTCACTCTGCCTGAGGCTGTGCAGGCAAACTGCTCTTTAATTTTTCTCAGTGGACCATTGTTGTGTAGGTGAGTCCAGGACCAGCCAGGCTGGGAGGAGACAGGCAGGGCTGGGGCTGTGCCCTTCCTCACACACTGAGCATCAAACATGAGCTGCTGCCACTGTCCCTAGAGCCACTGAGGGTGTCCCTTTGCTGCCTGTGCAGGGTGGTTCCTGTTCTGGCACTGGGTTCAGGTGGTTGTGTAATAGCAGAGGTAACAGCATGTGGCAGCTAAATATGAACCAGCTCTGTTCCAAAAGGTCTGAGGTGTTTCCATGACTCCATCTGCTGAACTGCTATAAATACAGGAGAGCAGTGCAGGCTCTCAGTGAACAGAGCTGGGCTTGGGAGCACGGAAACCCACAGTGAGCTGGCATCTGCCAGGCTCTTACAGGAGAGCACAATTGCACCAGATAAGAAGTCCAGCACTGCATCTTGTTTTCACTGAGTTGTACCACAGCTTTTTAGAAGGAGATTTCAGTCTGAAATCACAGAAGAATTTGAAGTGATGGATGAAATTTCTCAGAACTCAGCTGATTAGATGCCAGGTGACTGTATTCTTTGTAAAAAATTCCTGAGCTGGTCAAATTACTTCCAGTGTGTTTCGGACTAAAATCACACTGAACCAGACCCTCAATATCAAAATCCTTCTTTGGGATACCTGAGCTGCTCTGGTGCCCTGGGGGTCAATTGTCACTTTGTTTATGAGCTGTGTAACCCCACACTTTCTGGCAGCCTAATTTTCTCCAAACTCTGTTATTGCTCTTCTTGGCTTCCTTTAATGTGCAGCTGCTTGTGTTTTGTGTCACATACTTTGGTCATTTGTGTACACTGAGTATCCTGGAATGATTCTGTTCTTGTTCAAACGAAGCCTTTGATCCCTGGGTACACTCAGGATTTGCCATTGAATCCACAAGTGTTTGCAGTGGCCTTGGCTGCTGTACAGGGCCCCCTCCAGTGCTCTTGGGTCTCACACTGGCTTCACCCTGCCCTGGGTACTGCTGGATGCTCTCCATGGCTGGGGGCTGGTTCCTCCTGCTTCCTCTCCCAGCCTGTGTTGTTGCTCTTGGACCTTACTGGCAGCACTCCCAAAGCCAAGGTCTCTCTCCTGAGCCTGGGTGAGTCAGGCAGTGTTCCAGAAAGCCCCTCCTGGCACCTCCAGGGTTTCCTGATTTGGTAACTTCCGTTTGGTGTAAATAAAACTTAATCAGCATAAATAATCTAAGCTGTTTGTCTTTAATGTATCTTAACTTTCATGGGCACTTTGAGAGATCCCCATGTAATGTTGTCTGCTTTATTTCAAACCAAACACTGTACCTGGACGTGCTGAGGGCTTGGGGTTCCTGGCAGGCTTTCAGGTGCACTGGGGGCTCACCACCTATTGGTGGAGGATCTTCCTCTGTGGACTGGAGATTACCAGCCTCCCTTCAGTTCTTTTGTTTCTTCAGGGGTCCTGGATGTCCTGGGGGGGCTGCACTACTCAGAAAGGAACATCCATGTTCTTGTCGCCTCTCTGAGCTCTGTCACAGGATCAGTGCCCCCTGCTGCTGTCCAGAGGATCTTCCCCCCAGTTTGGCAGCAGCGTTTCCTGTTTCCCAGAGCACCAGAGGGTGTGTCCATGAGTCCTGAACCTGCTTCCTCTGTGCTCCACTGACTCCAGCTTCTGCTCCTTCACGGGCAGATCAGCCTCTAGGGTTTGTGCCTGCATTTTTAATAAGCAGTTTGATCAAGTTTGAGTCTTTGTGGCCTTTCAGCTGCCAGCTGTAGTCTTTTGGACAAGGTGCTGTGTGTGCAGGTCCATGCTGTGTCTCCCCAGGAGCCAGTGCAGGTTATGGACACAATGTCCATGGACACCCTTGGTGTCCAGGTGGAGAGGGGTGGGAGGCAGCATCTTCCATTTGGGGAACAGAGCACTGGCCTTGGCAGGTTTGAATTCCAGCTGCTGGCTGTAGAACAGATTTTCTAAGGATGAAAAGAAGAGATGTGTCTAACTGTCAGGTTATGTTGGGTTTTCAGCAGAACTCTCTGGTTGGACCTTTGTTATTTCCTGGTTGTGATGACTTCCCATGGTTTCCTTAGGTCATGTGCTGTGAAGAAGCCCTTTCAGAAGGAACCATGTTCAGTGTGGTATCTACAAACACACCCTGTGTCTGTCTGAGAATGAGAAGTCCCTTTCCAGATAGTTGTCCCCAGCCTGTACGGGTGTGTGGGGATGTCCCTGCCCAGGTGGAGCAGCTGGCATTTCCCCTCGCTGAACTGCACGGAACTGCGGGGTGTGTGGGGCTGATCTCCCTCCAGCTGAGGCTGCCGGAGTGGCAGCACCCCCAGCAGGTGCAGGACTCTCCTTTCCTGGTCCCAGGTCACCTGCAGGCTCAGGCTGTGCCTGGCCCCACTCCTGTGGGTTACTAAGGAGGTTCAGGAATGTTGGCTCCCAGGTGGATGCCTGGCACACGGGCACACAGGGACTTCTGCCCTTGGGCCCAGCTGTTTGACCAGTGTTCAGTCCATTGGGTTTGGTCTGTAAATGATACCTTGTTTGGGGGCCCACCTGGAGCTGGGCTCAGGCTTTATCCAGCACTTGCCATTCCAGAAACATTCAGAAATACAGGAAGGGAGGTGGCTGAGTTGTCATGGGACCGTGGGACAAGCAAGGTCAGAGTGCACCTGAGAGTCTCAGGTGTTGGCTGTTGGAAAGGAGGGTGTCAGGCACTGACCAGGGAATGGGCACAGCCCCGAGGCCATCAGAGCTCTCAGGAACGCACAGGGTGGCATTGCTGGGGTGTCTGTGCACAGCCAGGAGTTGGACTGGATGGTCCTTCCCCGTGGGTCCGACCTCCTGCTTCAGCAGGATCAGCCAGATCCAGAGCAGAACCCTTTGGGTGGGGAAGGCTCGGGACCCTTTGCTGGGTGAGGGTTTCATGCAGGGTCTGGTGGTGTGGATTGAACCTGTGGATGCCCCCAGAGGAAGGGGATGTCCAGGTAATCAGAGTTCAGGGTTCATGTGCACATGCTCCTGTGCCAGCTGCCTTCAGCCTTTCTGACAGAACCACAGAGTCACTGAGGTGGGAAGAGCCCCCTAAGTGTTCCCTCAGCGCTGCCAAGGGCACCACTGACCATGTCCCCAATGCCATATCCCCCACAGAAATGGGAGACTGGCACAGTGGCTGGTGAGCTTTTCCTTGTAGCCAGGTGTCATCTGGGAAAGGCTGTGGAGGAGATTTAGGCTGGGGGGACCCTGCAGACACCTTTTCTCTGGTCTCCTGTTTGGTGGTACCACAGTTCCTCTCAGTCCCTGCGTATTTCACATTCCAAACACTCTGCTGGGGGGGTTCACCTTTCTTCTTCTCCTGGGCCTTGACTATTGCCAGTATTCTTTGCTGCTTAAACTCCAAAGGAAATGCTCAGCGAGCCTCATTAAGTTCCTCTAAATCTTCTTGTTTCAGTGAATTTATTTTTCTGATCTAAAAGTAGCTCAGCAGTTGGTACTGAGGAACTGGCCTTGCCCTCCTATCTCACAGTCATGGGAAATTTTACATTTTTAGGCTTTTCTTAATACAAAGAGAAATTCTTGCTGGCTCTTTCTCCCCCACATTGCTGGGGACATTGTTGTTGGTTTGGGATTTATTTTCTTCTCAGCTGTTTTTGAAGGCATTTGCGTTGCCCTCCACTGCAGCAGTCATAATTTTAAATAATGGCTTCTTCACATCTGGAGTGGGAAGAAATTTTCCTTTAGGGATGTAAAATGTGAAGTGACGTGATGTGATGTGATGATGTGATGGAGGAGTTCCAGACCCACGCTGGCCTCACTCGTGGGAGGCCAGGGCACTTTGCTTCTCCGTTCCAAGGATGAGTCCCAGCTTTAAGTAGAGGTTTGCCTTTGTATTGCCAAGTGGGTGATGGAGCTGGGAATCTCACACCAGGTGACTTCACAGATCCGTGTACTCGGTGTTCCCAGAGTGAATCCCCTGTATTGTCACAGTGTGGTGAAGATACAGGTTGGTGATGGAATTTGTAGAGGGACCACAAGTTGGAGTTGATAGGACACAAGAACTTTTGGAATACAAGACCAAGATTCTGAGAATCAGCAGCCTCTGATTTCCAAATGTGTATCGCTCTCACTCACTGTATTTTGGTGCAAATCTAAGGAAGATTTCCCTGGAATCACCCCGTGAGAGGATCAGCAATCCTGTTAACCAGCACAGGGGACAGATCCAGCTACAGCTGGTGCCCTCCAGCAGCAGCTTGAGTGTCTCCTGAGCAGTCCTTCCCTGCTGTCCCTGTCCTGGGGGAGGCAGGGCTGCTCCCTGGGGGCTGTTCCTGGTTGATGGATGCACAGCACTCCTTGGTGCTTCCTGTTCTGGTGCCTTGTGCTGGCTCAGGTTTGTGCTGGCCCTGCCCTGGTGCTGTTGCACTTGTGGGGGGGAAAGCAGCACTCAGAACATCCTCAGCCCCTTTTCTCATGTTTAATTTGCAGCCCTGGTTCTGGGAAGGGCTGTGTGGAAGCAGACTTGGAGTGGGCCTGGCTGGAATTGGCAGCAGGGTGTGGGTGTGAGGTGCCATGGAAACAGTGCCTGTGTGTGCTCCTGTTCCTGCCCTGTGAGCACACACAGCTTGTGCCAGTCACCTTTCCAGGCACAGCGCTGTGCCTGCCCTGGCAGCTCCAGAACTCCTACACAGCCAGGCTGGGCCCTGCTCAGGCCAGTGTTCAGGCAAAGCAAACACAGCTCCAGCAGCCTTTGTGGCCCCTGTTCTGCTTTCTGTGACCGGAACAGGACCCAGAGAAGGGCTGGAGCTGTGCCTGGGCAGGTTTGGTTGGGTATCAGGGAAAGGCTCTTCCCCCAGAGGGTGCTGGCACTGCCCGGGTAATGGTCTTGGTCCCAGGAGCTCTCAGGGATGCAGGGTGGGATTGTTGGGATGTCTGTGCAGGGCCAGGGGTTGGACTTCATGATCCTCGTGGATCCCTTCCAACTCAGGACATTCCATGATTCTGTGCCTTCCTTTTTGGCTGCTTGAAGGATTGCCTGGCACTAATGGGGGTCTGTTTTGGTTGGTGTTTAGATGGATCCTGAGTATCGAGTGAAAAAGTTCTTGGCTCTTCTGAGAGAAGAAGGAACGTAAGTACTTTTATTTTAAAGCAGTGTTTAAATTCTCTTTTCTGCTCAGAACTGAGCTGCTCTGAGAGGAACCTGCAGTGGGATGTATCTGCTCTCACTGTTGGCCCCTCTCTATTGTCAGAGCTGTATCAGATCAGTTCTTGCAGCATCTGGGGAGGGGGGAGGTCCTGAAGGTTTGGGAGCCTGCATGCCTGAATTCTCTGCTTTTCTGAATTTACCCTTGATTTTTAAAGTGTCCACGAGATACTGGGCCAAAAATTTACCTTTCTTTAACTAAAGTGAATCAAAAGAGATTTTGCTTGAGTTAAAATCTGGAATTTTGCTTTCTCGTGTCTCTGTCTGAGAGAAGGATGTCCTACTCTTTCCCTATAGGTGCCACAGGGAGTAGTTGAGCCCAGTGGGACAGTGGCATCTGCTAGAGAATGACTTTCTAATACATGTAGGGCAGTACCTGTGCTGGGGAAACTCACACCACTATCTATCCTGGCTACATGTGAGTGGGTTCCAGTGTGTGCTTGATGCTTTATACATGTGCATGATGCTTTCCTGATGGATTTGGCTTCTTTTGCAAGAGTCCCTACCCTAGACTGAAGGTGGACCAAGTGCAAGATCAACAGCTGGAAAAGTGACCAACCTGGAGAACAAACACTGGGATCTTTACTCTTCTGTGCTCAACACACTGGACAAAGTGAAATGCTCCCCTGATCCCCAGAGCCCCATGTGGAACCTGCATGTGTAGTGCAATACAGTATCTTTATTATTTGTCTTTGATATTCTGATGTCATGTGGAAGTGTCTCCTAGAACACTGTGCTTCTGTCTCTGTGCAGCCAGGCTGCGTTTTGGGGTGAGTAGGGGAGAATGTCCTGTGAGGTTTGGGGCTGACCCTCACTTGTGTCCAGCATCCCTGCAGTAGGAGAGATCCTGGCTTCCAGTAAACCTGCCAGTCTGGTGGAGGGATGTTGAAGCGCTGCTCTGGCTTATCCTGGTCAGATGAAGGCTCTCTTGTGGTGTCACCCCACCCCTCACTGAACTCTGAGCCAGACCCACACCCCACAGACGGTGCCCACGGGAGTCCAGCTCCAGGAGTGCCTGGATGCTGCACCCACTTTATTTATATCCAGGTATTTTGGGGTCTGGTGGGACACTGCTGGTGGCACTGGGGACTGGAAGAGGGCAGGGAGGTGTTGATCAGAGTAGAGGAAATTTCCAAATCCAGTATTTAAGGCATCAAATCTTGTTGTTAATTCAACAACAGTTTTAGAGATGCTGATTCCAGCCTCCAGCTCTTCCTGAGTTCCTGTAGTTGGCAGCTTTGGTATCCTCCAGCCTCACTGTATCCCTTTTTCCTGCCATGTTACCAAAGGTTGAAATTCCTCCTTAGAGACAGAGAGGAAGCCAAGCTCTGCAGGTGCACGAGATGTGTATTGCCATGTTTTTGCACTGAAACAAAGGAATGTATCAGCCCTTGCTCCGCGCTCCTTCCCGTAGTCCTGTGGCCTCAGGGATGCTGTCAGTGGCGGCCTGAGGCTGCTCCCCCTGGGCTCCACTCCTTCCATAAGGTTCCTGGAACATACCTCAGTGTGGTGGGGCATGAAATCAAAGCCATTTAGCAGATCTTAGTCAGTGTAGCTTCCTAAACTTGACCAGACCCACTGTAAGGGCTAGCAGTGGTATCCAGAGGGGTGTTCCCAGGGAAGGAGGGTGCCCCACGTCCTTCCAGGCTGAGCTGGAGGTGCTGTTGTCCTCAGTGTGCTCACAGCAGTTGGAGTGTTTCAGCCACTCCGCCCTGCTCCTCTGGCAGTGCTGTTGTGTTGTGATGCTGTTGTGAGTCCCAGTGGTGGTTTCCTCTCATTTTGTGTAGGATCTTGTGAATTTATTTGTTCCTCCCTTCCCTCTGCCAGTCCGAGTGACAGCAGCACACAGTAACTTATATTTCAGAGTAAATGATGTAAACCTTATTGTGTCTGTGTCCAGAACTATATTGATGAATAAATATCTGGTTTAATTGCACATTCAATGGATTCAATAAAAGCACAACTCCTTGTGATGACCTGGGTGCCATCTGTGTCTGGTGCTGGTGTGTGTGAGGGGCAGAGCTGCTCCTGGGCTGCTGCTGCCAGAGGGGTGCTCAGTGTGTGCCTGAGTGTGGATGGATTGAATTTATCCCTGCCTGAATAGCTGGCCCCTCTTACTCCTGCAGAAGTTAGTGAGAGGACTCTGGTCCAGCCCATTCTGGAGCTGTGTGGGCCCTGCAGTGCTGAGGAGGCCCCATGTGTGTCTGTGTGTGGGGGGAATGGGGGTACCCCCCCACCTGGGGGAGGCTGGAAAACCAGGGTGGGCTGCTGGGTGTGACACCTGACCCACTCCAACCTCTATTCCAAGATCTCCATCTGAGATGTTTCCTGCAGGTGTCACGAGGGAAGCACAGCACCTTTCCACCATGTGTGTGTTCTCCATGGCTCCTCCTGGCAGAGTGGCTTTGAATGTTTAATAAATATACAATATTGCTTTCAGTGTAAGGGCCAAATTCTTCACCCCATTCCTTACCCTGTTTCATCTTGAACTTTCCAGAAATGTCCCTGTCTCTGTTGACCAGAGGCAGATTTGAAAGTGCTGGGATGGGTTTTGGCGGGCACGGTGTGGGCACGGTGTGGGGTGGAGGAGGGTCTGGGTCAGGTGGGCAGACAGGGAGAGCTTCACCCCCAGAGCTGTGAAGTCCAGAGCCCTCCATGGGCCAGGTGCTCTGCTTAGGTAGGACATGTCAGTGGTGGTGGCACCAGCAGAGACACCCTGTCCATGCACATGGATCCATGGGATGGCTTTGTGTATAATTTGGGGATCAGGGCAAGAATACTGAGTGATTCTGTATTTATTTTGCCCTTCAGACAGGTACATTTGAGGCCTGTGCAGTGGAAAATCGTGTGCACTTGAAAGCATTGCTAATGTGAGGGGAATGCTGCAGAAACACCCACAGAATTGTTCATGGACAGGAGAAGAGGTTTTTATATAAGAAAATTTGGACCTAGGTCTGTCCAAAGCATTGGAAGGTGATTCAGAGACAGCCAGTGAGTACATGTGGGAAGTGTACAAAGTCTGAAGCCTGTTTTGATCCATTGCTTAATTTAATCTGGCTCTGCACAACTCCCTGACAGGAGGGGGCAGCCAGGGGGGTCGGGCTCTGCTCCCAGAGGACAGGGACAGGAGGAGAGGGAACGGCCTCAGGCTGGGCCAGGGGAGGCTCAGGTGGGATATTGGGAAAATTTATTCATGGAAAGTTGTCCAGCCGTGGCACAGCTGCCCAGGGCAGGGCTGGAATCCCCATCCCTGAGGGATTTAAAAGCTGTGTGGGTGTGGCACATGGGTCAGTGGTGGCCTTGGCAGTGCTGGCAATGGTTGGACTCAAATGATCTTAAAGGTCTTTTCCAACCCCAAGTGTTCCATGAATCTGTGCTGAATCTCAGTTGTGCACACTGTTCCCTGAATCAAAATCTCCCTGAATCAAAATCTCAGCATTCAGCTGTAAAATCTCCTATTTTTGCCATTGTTGTCTTGATTCCTGTAACAGATACCCCCGCCCATGCTAGGGAGTTGGAGCTAAGTGACCCTTAAGGTCCCTTCCAACCCAAACCATTCTGGGATTCCATGGTTCTGTGGCTGTCCCTGTCCATAAGCAGCTGGGTCATGGCCCACTGCTCTGTAGCTGTTCAGCAGGACCCTCAGAGCCAAACCACACAAGCTGGCAAGTGCATATTTTTGAATTTTTTACCTTTTCTTTAATTATGTACCACAAAAAATGGAAGTTGAAATATATTTTTCTCCAAATATATATATTTATATAATATATAATCTTAGTTAACTCAAGTATATACATTGTATAATAAATAATGCTTATAAAAAGAGAAATTTTCTGAATATAAAATAAAAAAAAATCGACCTCTACAACTTTATACAAAACTTTGGATACAGCAGATTGATGGAAAAAGATCTTCCATTCAGTGCTAGAATACCTGGCTACAGTAAAATAATTACAAGGCAATAAATGTTCTATTTAATATTAAATACCTTTTCTTGATTAAAAAACAAAGAAGGGATTTTGTTTAAAGTCGGGTACTGGGAGTCTCTCCAGACATGGGATTTAATATATACTTTAAATAGATGCATATCAGAGGATGGCGTGGCTCCAGCTGGGGGAGGCTTTTGGAGCTCTCTGGGATTTTAATTTTCAGGAGCAAAGGCTCCTCTGAAGGAGGGTCTGGAGCTCGTCCTGACACTCTGCATGGGAGGGACCTGGGGTTCTGCTCTGCTGAGGGCCCTCCTGTGCCCCCTGCCAGGGGTCTCTCACCCCTTTATTGCTCTGTGCAGCTCCAGGGGCTGCTCATTCCCAGGAAAACAGAGAGGAGCAGCAGCCACAGCCCGAGTGGCCTCAATTCCCTGGAATTCACTGACTGGGGTGTGTTTGGGTATGGCTGTTGGTCCTGGAGCCCACCAGGACAGAGGGAGTATTTATTTTTTCATTCCAGGGGTCAGTACTCTTGAAGAAGGTAGAGGGGATGTGCTCAGGGACAGGGGGATGGCCTGGGGAGCATGTGGGGGACAAACATGGGTTCTGCTGCACTGGGATGGGCCATGGGATATGGTGGGAGAGCCCAAATCCCTGCTCAGGGCACAGAGCCGCTATGCTTGGGGGGATTTCCTGGATAACTGCTGACAGCCCATGGGAGGGGAAGGGTCTTCCTGGCATTGTGCTGTGGAACCACAACTGTCTGGTGGAAGGGCTGATGAGGAGGCTGGGACAGAGATTTCCTCTGTCCCTGTAATCTCTCATGTTCAGAGCTGGTACAGCAGCTCACCTGGCAGGTAACCCGTCCCCAGAGAGATCCCTGAATTCCCTCTGGGATGTAAAGTCATGTTAGGGAATGCTTAGTCAATAGGTACAGCCCCAATCCTTAAAATCCTCTCCTGGGCAGCTGCACGGTGAGGAGGTGGCTGGGACGATGCTGTCCCCTATACGAGGTGGCAGCAGTGCCCTGTGCCCTACTCTTGTCCTGGGCCAGGTGCCACAGGGTCAGCTCTGGGCTCTGCCTTCCTGACATCCTCCTTGGGAGATTATGGGAGATGTGGGACTGTGGGGAGCAGAAAGGGCAGAGGGGAGGGGGAAGGAGAGACCACCTGTGGGCTCTGTTTGTGTGCTCAGACAGGTTTGGTTCTCCAACATCACCTTGGAGCAGGAAGGAGGGAGCTGGGCTGGTGTGGGGGCTCCTTTCCTCTCCCCACTGCATCTGCTGAGACCAGGACAGCAGCGGCTTTCACTGTGAAAAATCCCTTTCCTCCTGAGCCGTCGTGTTGGTGTCTGCAGGGGCTGGACCTGTGGTGGAGGACAGAGCTGGGAGCTCGGGGGCTGCTGTGGCAGCAGCTCTGCCTCGTGTGGCTGTGCCTTGCTGAGACTCAGCTGTCCCTGGTCTCTGCTCTCCCCGGGCAGCCTGTCCTGTCCCTGCCCTCTCTGTCCTGTCCCTGCCCTCCCTGTCCTGTCCCTGCCCTCTCTGTCCTGTCCCTGCCCCCCCTGTCCTGTCCCTGCCCTCCCTGTCCTGTCCCTGCTCTCCCCATCCTGTCCCTGCTCTCCCTGTCCTGTCCCTGCCCTCCCCAGGCAACCTGTCCTGCCCGAGGGATCAGCAGTCACACCTTGCGTGGATGAGGTGCCCAGAATCTTCTCTGTGCCCTGGGGACGGGTGGGGACCATCAGGAGTTTTGTGCCATCCTCTGCAGTGTGAGGCCACGTGTGGGGCTGCCCACGGGGCTGACGGGCCCCTGGGCCCTGCTCTGGAGCAACCTCCAGCAGTGCAGGCCCCCTGTGCTTACTTGCAGGTGTGGACGTCGTAGACCCGCGTGCACTCCTGGCAGCTGACGTAGCAGCACCAGTGGAAGATGCAGTGACACTTCTCCTTGCGTTTCTCAGTCCGGGTGTTGTGGCCTCGCCCGCAGCACAGGAGGTCGCAGCCGTCGATGCCGTGGGAGGTGACGTTGCACGTTCTGTCCCTCGTCCCAAAGGAGCCCGTCTCCGGGTTGGGCTCACAGAAATTGGGGGAGTTCTCGTAGTAGACCAGGTCCCGCTCCGTCGGCGGCTTGAAAAGCGCGTACTTGGCCCTGAGAGTTTCTACCCAGCCCCGGGACTCCCGGTGCTTCTCCACCACCATCTCCGAGGCGCTGTCATATTTATCCTTCAGGTAGTCCCCGATGGCCCGGAAATCGGGCTGGGCCCACCAGCAGGTCTTGACCTCGCAGCTCCCCGAGAGCCCGTGGCACTTGCACTTGAGGTGCATGTGATCCAGGATGGTCTGTCCGGGGGAAAACAGAGTTAGCAGCAGCACGTGGGACTCAGGGTTTGCTTTCCATCACCCGCCTGTGCCACCTGGGTTTAAATGTCTGTCTGGAAGCCTCACCTTGAGATTTGGGGGTAGTTTTGGGCACTGCAACATAAAAAAGGCATAATGCCACTAGGGAGTGTCCAAAGGAGGCCGCAAGGATGGGGAAGGTTCTGGAGGGGCCTTATGAGGGCACTTGGTTTGTTCAGCTGGAGGAGACTGAGGTTGGACCTCATTGAGGTCTTCAGCATCCTCATGAGGAGCAGTGGACAGTATTGATCTCACTCTTGTGACTAGTGACAGGACCCAAGGCAACGGCTGGAACTGTGCCAGGGCAGGTTTAGGTTGGGTATCAGGGAAAGGTTCTGCCCCCAGAGGGTGCTGGGCACTGCCCAAGCTCTGATCCCAGCCCCAAGGCTGCCAGAGCTCCAAGGAGGGTTTGGACAGCACTGCCAGGGATGCCCAGGGTGGGATTTGGGGTGTCTGTGCAGGGCCAGGAGTGGGACTGGGTGATCTCTGTGAATCCCTTCCAGCCCAGGATGTTCTCTGGTTCTGATTCTGTAAGCATGGGCTGGTTGGAGATGCTGGGGAGCTTTAAAGGTCTCCAGAGATGTCACACTACAAAAGCATGGCTGAGGTGGGCAGCAGCTCTGATCATCCACCCCATCCAATCCAATCCGACCCAATCCAACCCAGCCCAGCCCAACCCAACCCAACCCAACCCAGTCTAATCTCTTCTAATCCAGTCTAACCTAAACCCAAGGTTTGATCCTTTTGTGGAGGTCCTTCCTGTCCTATGTTTGTGGGCAGTCAGAGCCCAGGGAAGCTGAGGGCTGGAGATGTTTCTGAGCCCTGTGGATGGAGACTGATCCCTGTCCCCTCCTTGCTAATGATCCTTCATTTATGTCCAAATCCAACAGTTTGTACTAAAAAGTGTGAAATTGAGAATCCACAGTCAGGGCTCTTGACCAAAATCTCCTTTGTGCGGAGCAAAATCACTGATTTTGAATAAAGAGTTTGGCAGGGGATTTTTGTTTTGGAAACTGTCAGGCTTCTCTCCTTCCACCTCTACCTGCTGTGGTGTGCAAAACCCATATCAGTGTTAGCTTCAAGCACCGTTGGAAAAGTCCCACTGGATTTGCAAATGACGCAGGGCAGGCAGAGGCCCAGGTACCTGCTGACTGCAGGAATGGAATGGAATGGAATGGAATGGAATGGAATGGAATGGAATGGAATGGAATGGAATATTCCAGTTGGATGGGGCTGTGACTATCATCTACTCCAAGGAATCATTGGGTGGGATAATGTTATAACAGGGAGCATGCAGGAAGGAGGCACTGGGAGGAAAATCCGCTCCATCCAGTGCTGACCTGGGGTTGGGTTTCTATGCGCAGCCTTGGAAGGTGCTCAGGATGTCTAGGGAAGCTGTGGCTGCTCCATCCCGGCAGTGTCCAAGGCCAGGTTGGACAGGGCTGGGAGCACCCTGAGACAGTGGAAGGTGTCTCTCCCCACGGCAGGGGAGTGGAACAAGATGGGCTTTAAGGTCCCATCAACCCAAACAATTCTGTAATTCTGTTTGCACTGGAATCAAGGAATATTTTAGCTCTTAACCCCACCTGTCTGTTTGGAGGGAGAGGAAATGCTGTGCCCTAGAAAATAATCCTAGAAAGTCACTGCCTGGGAATTGCTGTGGTCCCGCTCCTTCAGGAGGAGCCCCACTGGGCCATCCATGCCGGACTGGACACTCAGGCTGTCCCCACTGGACACTCACCGTCCGGCCGGCCTCGTTGTTGTGCCTGTTCATGGCCGAGCGCGCGTCCGGCCGGTTCTCCCGCGCGTCTGCGAATTCCCGGGACACCAGCACGCCAAAGTCGGCGTCCTCGCTGCACCCCCCCCATTTCCAGCCGTCCCCTGGGGGTCCCTTGTGGTGGGAGTCACAGCCACAGATGGTGGAGGTGCCCTCGGCGCAGGAGCGGGTGACAGCGAAGGCCACCCCGGCCGAGGCGATGGCGTGGACGAAGGCAGATTCTCGTGTGGCTGCAGAGACAGAGCCCAGGGGGTCGTTGGTCAGTGCAACGCTGGTGTTCTCCTTCCCAACCTCCCCCAGCAGCACCTAAACCTCATCAAAAAGCAAGAAGTAATTTTGTTAATTTGTTAATGAAGGTTTCCTGGAGCAGGAGCTGCCAGCATTGCCCTTGGGCAGAAGGAGGTGGGGCAGGGGTGTGACTCCAGCTCTGGGGTCACATGTGCAGCATTTCCCGAATACAGGATCCAGGATCTGATCCAGCATGGGTGCTCAGGGGTGAACAAGGCATCAGTAGCATCTTCAGGGACCTCAGGAGAGAGTTACTGGAGTAATTCCTGGTCTGGGAATCCAGAGAGGGGCTCCATGCCAGGGGTGAGAGATGGAGACGCTCATTGACCTGGGGAAAGGTTTTGGGTGATGCAGGACACGCTGTGGGAGAGCAGGCGTTGGACCCTTGCCCTCAGTGGCTGCAGGGGCTCAGGCTCTCCCAAGCACTGTTGGTATCTCAGAACCAACTTTCTCCCTGGGGACACCTTTTGGCTCAGAGCTCTGCACAAGTGCAGCTCCCTGGGCAGCGACCCTGCAGTGCTTTGGCCCATCTACAAGGATGGAGACTTTAGGTCTCTAAATCCAGAGCAGATGTCAGAGTCAGTCCAACCTCGCGCAGGAGATTGGGAGGGGCTGGAGGCCGGAGCTCAGGGGCTGTGGTGCCTGGGCTGGGGCTTCCCTCTGCCTCATGGGTCGGGTATGACTGGATCATCGGGACAGTCTCAGTGGATGTGGGATGGAGCCAGAAATTTCTGCTGAGAAAATCACCTTGGAGCCAGTCCCCTCCTTCCAGAGCAGGAGCCATGAGCCATCTCAGCTGCGCCCTGCATCCCTACCCTGCTCCTGCCTTGTGCCTGGGGACAGCGGGTCCCTCTCCCCAGCCTGACACTGCAGAGGTGGGTCTGGCTCCCAAAAGCCAGGTTTCCCAAGGTGAGCCCGAGCAGGCTCTCGGGGGAGGGGGCTGTGGGTGGGTGCCAGCTGAGGGAATGTGCAGCCCCGCCCGGGGAACTCCCGAATGGGATCTCCAACCAGGGCTCCTCAGTCGTGGCTGTGCCGGCAGCACCACGCTGAGGTTCCCATTCCTTTTAGTTCAAACTCTTCCCTCTTTGCCCTTCCCACCTCCGATGTGCCAGCAGGGATCCGGCCTCTGCCTAGCAAGGTTTTCCTCGCGGATCTTTCACCAGCTGCTTATACTGGGACCATTGGGAGCTGTGGGCACCGGTTGAAGGTCCCTGCTCCAAATGAGGTGTTTCAGGCTGAGAAAGGCTCTTTGGGTGGCCCGTGATCCAAAGCAGGTCAGGTTAGAGGAGCCAGCGAGCCCTCCTGGCGCCAGGCCGGGACAGCCCGGGGACACGGGGAGGACACGAGTGGCTCTCGGGACCGATGTGGCTCTGCTTGCCATGGGAATTGCGGATGGGCACGGGGAGCAGGGTCACCGCGGGGCCGCGGCTGGCAGTGCCCGCCGGGCAGGGCCGCCATGGACACTGCTCCCGGAGCTGCCCCGTGCCCCCCGTGTCCCC
>WBMY01013614.1:121695-152518 GCA_013397315.1 Donacobius atricapilla | reverse complement strand
CCTGTCCCCGTTCCCCCCATGATCCCCGCACGGCGCGGGGGGAGCGAGCTGCGAACAAACCCCTCGCCTTGAAATTCTCGCCTGGGTCTGGGCGAGGAGCTGGGAGAATTTCCCAGAGATGAAATGCGGGAGCAGCGTTCCCAGAACCAGGGGAGGGGCTGGCGAGGGAGGATTAGAGCCGCCTTGACAGTGCACCACTGCGACTGTCTCCCAGCCAGGCCCGTTACCTGCTGGGACACTCAATTTGCCATTGTTCCCGCGGTGTCACACTGTATTACCAGCATAATGCGGAATGTTTCCGCCGGCCAGCGTACCCACGGCACAGAGCACTGGCATTCCCCAGGAGCACCTCGTAGCAACGGGGCAATGTTCCCCTGTCCTGCCGTCACCCTCCAATCCCGCCAGCCCGGCTGGGAAATCCCTATTGATGGCGCTCCCCAGCCCCCCAGAATGGCTAAAGGGCGTGTGAATGCGGCAGCGATTTGAAACGACTGCGGCGCTGCGATGGTATCGCTCGCCCTGCCTCACAGTAGGGGAGGAAGCTTAGCTCTTTCTCATCGGTATAAGCTTATTTTTCTCTCTCCTTCTCTCCTTTCCCTCCCCCTCCCTTTAAGCTGCTGAGTTTATATCAAGCCGGCCCCTGATCCCACACACCCCTGTTTAGATGCAAATGACTGCGAGTGTCATGGCTGAGAAAAGCCATGGGTTATCGTGGTGCGGGTCTGCCTTTTCACAGCTCGTGTCAGGGGCTTAGCCGAGCTCACGGGGACCCCCGAAGGCAGCCCGGGCCCAGCTGCCTCCCCTGCACCTGCACCTGCCCCGCCGCGGGATGCGCTGCCCGCCGGGGCCGTCCGGGAGCGTCTCCCCGGAGCATCGGTGGCGTCTCCGCGGAGCAGGAGGGGAGCAAGGGCAGCCCGGGCGAGGGGACAGCAGCACCAGGAGCGGGGAAAGGTGGGAGCTTGCAAAGGCTCCTGCCAAGCTCCGGCAGATCCAGCCCTGGCTGCGGCGCCAAGACCTCTTCCCCAGCCCAGGAATCGCTCTCCGGGTGCCTGTGGAGCCTTCCTGCCTCGGGCACTCACACGGCTCCGTCTGGGTGCCAGCTGTAACCCAAATCATGCATTTCAGCACTAGCCCAGAGAGCGGCAGTTGCTTCTCCCCCAGGGCAACGTGTGCCTGCTGGCTCAGCCCTGGCTTTGGGCAGGACTTGGCTGGAATAGCCATTGGCTTTAGATAAGAACTGACCTTATTTTACAAAGAAAAGGGAAAGGAGGAAGGGGGAAAGCAGGTTTTTCTTCCCTCCTTATCCCAGACTGCACACCTGCAGTATAAATCATCTTAGGGAATCTGCTTGTAAAAACATGATCTTTCCCCACATTCAGGGGTTGGAGGGTTTTTTGGTGGTGTGTGTTGCAGGTGGGGTTTTTTTTTTGTTTTTTGGTTTTTTTTTCATGGCCCAGGTTGGAAAATAAGACATGGAAAAAAGAAAATGTAGAATCATAGTACTACAGAACAATTTGGGAGGGACCTTAAAGTCCATCCCACCCCTGCCATGGGCAGGGACACCTTCCACTGTCCCAGGCTGCTCCAAGCCCCAGAGTCCAACCTGGCCTTGGGCACTGCCAGGGAGCCAGGGGCAGCCACAGCTGCTCTGGGCACCCTGTGCCAGGGCCTGCCCACCCTCCCACGGGAACAATTCCTTCCCAATATCCCATCCATCCCTGCCCTCTGGCAGTGGGAAGCCATTTCCCCTTGTCCTTTCACTGATAGATTCTTGTCCCGAGTCCCTCTCCAGCTCTCCTGGAGCCATTTTAGGCACTGGAAGGGGCTCTAAGGCCTCCCTGAAGCTTTCTCCTCTCCAGGTGAACACCCCCAGCTCTCCCAGCCTGTCCTTGCAGGAAGATCATCAATGGCCTTAGGAAACCAAAGCCTGGGCAGCTACAGCAGCTGAAACCTTTGAGTCTGAATCTGGGGTGGGAAATGTGGAGAAACCCGGGTGGGTGAGGGCAGAACCTCACCAGGGTTGTTGTTCAGGGTGAATGAACCCATTCCCAAATGGATTCAGGACCCTGGGGTTTCTCTGAGCTACCTTTGGTGTTCTTTGCCCTGCCAGAGGCTGCAGGAGGAGAGGTTGGAGCTGTGGGTGACACTGGGGAGGGAAGTGACATGGGGATGGGGGGGAGGCTGTGGGGAGACCTGAAGGCAGGAATCCCTTGGGTATTTCAGGGAGGGCAGCCCTGTGCTCCCACACTGGCACCGGTGCTCAAAGCCTGGAGGATGTCCCCAGGAGGAGCAGCCCAGGAAGGCTCAGACACGTGTGCTATGGCAGGGGCTGCTCAGCTGAGCCCTCCCACACTGTGCTGCTCTGCAGACTGAGCTCTTCTTCAATGGGAGTGAACATGGTTAACATGTTTGCAGCTCCTTTAAAATGAAATTATCCTCAGTTTCTTTTCAGGCTCTATTAGAGATGATTTTTGATGCTGTTGTAGTGAGAACTGCACCTTTGAGGCTTTTCCAAAATAGCCCAAATCCACCTGGGAGGGAGCAGCAGCTAAGATTAACCAAGTTAATACTGAAAGGGGATTTCATCCAGGTGTTTGCCAGAGGTGAAACCCGGACCCTTTATTGGCCAAATGCAGCGTGTGAGCTGTGACAGGGATTGTCTTGGTTTGGGTTTTGGTTTGTGGGGCTGCACCCCTGGGTGTGCTGGAAGTCAGAAAAAAAGGAACATGGCAAAGGCTGCTATGGTGACCACAGGATCCAGATTATGGGCTCAAAACTCTTGGTTTGAGGATCACCCAAAGGGCTCCAACACAGATGGAGAAGGACTTGGGACAAGGGCTGGAGGAACAGGACACAGGGAATGGCTTTCCACTGCCAGAGGGCAGGGATGGATGGGATATTGGGAAGGAATTGTTCCCTTGGGAGGGTGGGGAGGCCCTGGCACAGGGTGCCCAGAGCAGCTGTGGCTGCCCCTGGATCCCTGGCAGTGCCTAAGGCCAGGTTGGACAGGGCTTGGGGGCACCTGGGACAGTGGAAGGTGTCCCTGCCCATGGCAGGGGTGGCACTGGGTGGGCTTTGTCCAACCCTAACCAGTCTGAGACTGTTGTTGCTGCATCTAAGGAAGAGACTGAGTTGGACAAGATGATCTTTAAAAGGTCCCTTCCAACTCAGACTGATTCTCTGAAGGCCCAGGAGTGTCCAGCAGCCCTTGTCAGTGACGAGCAGGGCTGGTCCCACACTCCTCACAGCTGACAGGATCTCTCAGTTTTGTCACCAACCTTATCTCTTCCCTCAGCTGGGGAAGCTGTGCCTGAAATGTTCTGGTTTTCTCTGCGACTTCTCTGCTGCAGACTCTGGAATCTCAAAGGTTCCCTGTGTCCCTCAATGCCACACAATGACACCAGTCCCATCCTGAATCTGCTCATTAATTTTGAAGGCAGCAGGGAAAAGACACGAGCACAGTTCAAAACTGTGAATAATCCCCACGATCAGATGGGCTGGGCTTTGATGTGTCCTTCTTTGCAGATGACGCTGTTTATTTTTAACTGCTCCACTTACAGGTTAGTGAGACACCAGGATAAATACACTCTGGGAGCCTGGCAGGGCTGTCTGGAGACGCATCACGGTGGGATTGGGAAAGCTGAATATCCAACGTGCTCACTCATTTTTCTCCATCTGTCATAAGGGTTTCAGAGCTCTGGGTGATATTTTATGTTGTCAGCTTGGGGTGCGTGGAGATGCTGAGGCAAGTCCACACATGAGGCTTTGCTCGAGTCCCTGCAGCCGAAAGAATCTTAAAATATTCTCCATAGATTCAAAGTTCAGTTTGCTCATTACAGGGAGGATGGTTCAAATCTAACCTTTAAGTGCTTTCCCGCTGACAGAAATGGTGGTGAGAGATTTTCAGTGTCTCAGTGCTTGAACAGTTCTTTCATAACGTGTTTAGAATTTTTATGACAGTTTTTTAATGACAGCTTCTTAAGAAAATTAAAACTTTCTGATCTTTTAAGTGCTGAAATTTAGGGCAGGTTTTTATTAGGCAGCAAATTAGAGTGTGTTGAGCCCTGCTGACAAGTTATTTGGTAGTAAATACAACTGTTACCCCAAAATACACCCTGGCACAACAGAGGGGAAATGAATCTCATGGTGCCTATTAGTGCTCTAATAAGACTTTACAATCCTGGTTCCTGCAAAGAATCCCACATTAACACAAAGGAATGATTTTCACTGAAATACTCAACTGACATTTTGGGGATCTGAAACAACACCTACCCTTACTGGGAGGCTGAAACTTGAAAAAAAGATATCATGAACTGTTTCTTTGCAGAATATTGGGGCTTTCTAAGAAAGATTCACCAGAAGTCCTGCATTCTCCAGGGCAATGTTGGGAAATAGTCCAAAGTCCTGCTCTCATCCCAGTTTCTCCAGTTTCTTCAAGTCTGTACCATAAAATTCCCATTTCTAAATCATCAATGGAAACAGTAACTTCTGTTCAATAAAGAGATTTTGGGCTGCAGGGACCCAGAAGGATGAGGGGGAAATAGTTTTAGTTGTGTTTATGAAGCTGTGAAACCAAGATATTACCTGTGGATGTCCCTTGTGCTGAATGTGGCACAGAGTGAACAGAATCCACAGAACAGGATGGGAAAACCAGAGATTTTTATCCACTGGGAGTTTTTAATCCACTACTTTGTTCAGTTTTATGGGAATGCCTTTTAGTCTGGGGTCTGGGACATCTGAGATGTGGGACAGGTTATCATGGAGCTGTGTTGGGGAGGGTCAGGTTGGATCTCAGGGGAAGGTTCTTCCCCCAGAGGGTGCTGGCACTGCCCAGGTTCCCCAGGGAATGGTCCCAGCCCGAAGCTGCCAGAGCTCCAGGAGGGTTTGGACAGCGCTGCCAGGGAGGGATTGCTGGTTTGTCTGTGCAGGGCCAGGAGCTACACTGGATGATCCTTGGGGGTCCCTTCAAACTCAGGGAACTTTGTGGCTCTATGGTTTGCCCCTCCAGCACCTCCTTCCAGGCTGTTCTGGGGCCGTTTCTCACATTTCCAGTGTAATGCCCCATGATCTTGCTGGGAATCCCAATTTTATGGTGCCTCATCAATGCTCCAGTGCCTGATCCATGCCAGTGGGTCTAAAAAGGCAGCATTTCAGGAGCAGGGGATGAAGAGGATTTTGGAGGGAGGAGTGAAAAAATGAGTTTATAACGTCTCCTTGTTCCCTGCTGTTTGGGCTCATTTGTGAAAAGATTCACTGAAATCCCATTGAAAAACAATTCATTGAACTAAGCCTCAGGACATGGATTTCAACCATGGTTCCTCACTAGTGGGGAAACCTGAGCCCAGGGACCTCCTGGGGTGGGCAGTCTGTGCTTCAGTGGCTCTGCCTTGATCCCAAGGAACTCAACCACATCCCCTCTCCTTGGCTTTTCCCTTGGGTCTGCTGAACCCAGTTTGGAAATGTTGCTTGTCCTGGAGCCCATGATTCCAGAACATGTGAGAGTGCTGAGGGCTAAACCTTCCCCTTCCTGTACTTTATATCCTCCCTGGCCCTTCTGAACTCCTGGGATGGGAACATCCCCTCATCACCCCTTGTGATGGAACACACCAAAACTTGGGAAAAAAAAAAAGAAACTGGAGAAATCAGGGTTGAACGCTGGCACATCAGACCCTTTCCCTGAGGTGTTCCCAGTGGGACTGGCCTGGTGTATCCAAAGCCCAGCGGGGCTGTGCCAGCTCTCCCCCAGCCCAGCTGCCCCAGGACCCGGGCTTACCTTTATCCAGGACGGGCCCAAAGATGGCCAGGCTGTCGTCGATGGTGGTGCAGTTCCAGCGGCGGCCCCGGAACTGGTGCTGGCACTCCTGGATGCCCAACTTTACCCCCTCGGCCACGCTGGGCATGATCTCAATGTAGTTGCGGCAGAAGCGGAGCTGCTTGGGGACGAGGCCGGGGATGGAGCCGCAGAGGATGGGCTGGGACCCCAGGGAGCTGTACTGCTGGCCCAGGGCAAGGGACCTGCAGGGGACAGGGGACAGCGTCAGGGCTGGGGAACACCCTCCTGCCTGGCCATGCCCTGTCCTGGTGCCACTAAAAACCCCAAGCCTGCCCCCAGCATCCCCAGGGGGAGTCGGATGAGCCAAGACTTCAGGTGGACCAAGTTCTGAAACCCAGGGATTTCCTAAGAGAACAGGAGACCTGCTGCTGATAGCAGTGTGTGTGTGGGGTGAGAAGGGCTGTCACAGCTGGGGGCACCCCGGGCCCCCATGGCACAGAGGGACCCCGCTCTGCATGGAGCCATTCCAGGTACTCCAAAGCACCTGCGAGCTCCCCAAGGGGCTGGAGGACCTGCCAGGACCTGCCAGAGACTGGACCCAGGGCAGCAACACCTGGAGCCTGGGGAATACCCTGGGATCTCTCAGCTGTCAGGAGAAGTGACATGGGAGCTTCTCAGCTGTGGCCAAGGTGGAAAATGCCCTGTCCAGTGCCAAGTTCAGCAGCAGAGGGATCAGCATTCCTGGACAGGGGCTGCTCTGGGGTCAGATGTGTCAGTGCACTGTCCCAGGCTGGCTGGACCCCTGTGCAGGTGGCCCTGGCAGAGACTGAACCACCACATTCCATCTGGATGGACACCAGGCTCAAGGAGCAACTGTGAGCTGGGGAAGGTGCAAGACATTTGAGAGGATCCTCTCTACTGCTCCAAGGAGCTGCCAGTGGCCCAGCATCAAATTGTGAGAATAGGGGGTCAAAATGCTTATTTGGCCAGAGGTTGTCACTGAAGGGTGAGGACACAGTGCCTAAAGAAGCAGAGACACCTGGTATTGCACAGGAACAGGGACAGCCTGGCCCAGGCTCCAGCCCAGCCTGAGGTGTCCCTGCAGAAGGTGGGGTCAGAAGTGTGTGAGCAGCAGTTCTGTGCCAGAGGGACCGTCATGAACTCAGAGTAGAGACCTCACTGTGCAGGTACCACTGTGGGCAAGGAAGAAAGAGTTTTGACTCAGCATGTTCTCAGCCCATGGTGGGATTGTTGGGGTGTCCTGAACAGGGCCAGGAATTGGCCTGGAAGATCCTTGTTGGGTCTCTTCCAGCTCAGGAGATTCTCTGATCCTTTGGTTCTGTTTCTCTAGTATTGGAAATCCACGTGCAAGAGCTGAGGTGAGGCCCCAGCAGTGCTGAGCAGCAGGGAAGGATCTGCTCCCTCTCCCTGCTGTCCCTCGCTCAGCCCTGGTGGCTCTCTGTGCTGCAGTGTCCCAGGTCAGGGTCTGGTCCAGCAGCACGCCCAGGTCTTGCTCTGCACTCTTTGCTGGTTGCCCCCAGCCTTTGCAGGTGCATGGGGTTGTTTCTTCCCAGGTAGTTTGTCCCCAGGTCCCTTGGCTGGAGTTCATCCCATTCCTGTCTCCCCATTGAAACACATTCCAACCACCTGTGGTACCGACCACTTCTCCCACTGCACTTGTGCTTCTCCCCTGGGGACTGTGTGGGAATAAAGCAATCATTTGTAGTGCTTGGTTAATCCAGGCTGGGAGAGCCCTCCGGAGGGCTCAGAGCAGGGCCAGTTTCTAGGTTTCTCAGGGCCTTGTCCTTCCCCAGTCTGAACTCCTCCAAGGACAGAGATGCCATCATTTTATGGGACACCTGGGGGACTGTCCTTAACCAGAGCTGCTCTCCAAGGCTGGAGTCTCAGGCTGGATGCTGAGTCGTTGATTTAATTACACATGAATGATTTTAAGGATGTAAAGGCAATCCCAGGGTACCTGCTCAGGAGAAATGTGTCTGCTGGAGACACTGAATGAGAGGACCTGGCTCCCACTCCTGCCCCAGTGCTGTCTTCTGCCACATCTCCTGCTCCCTGTTTCTCCTGCCCCTCTCTGCCCCCTGGGGCACTTGCCTGAAGCTTCCCATCTCCCCCCTTGGATGGGACCCATGGGAGCAGCCAGATGTGGCTGGGAGGCAGCAGCACAAGGGGCAGTGCACTGGGACTGGCTCCCAGGGCTGCTCTGTGCTTCCAGCTCCCTCCCATCCCACGGGATAGGGGCTCAGCACTGCTGGGACCAGTGGAGAGCTCCAAGGAACAGACTCTGCCCCAGTGCGGCAGTGAACAGGCAGCACCTTCTCTGCAGCCATCACCTCATTGGCATTTTTGTTCTCATGTCAGTGAACCTGTAATTTCCCCACTGTATATATAACTATATTTTTATAACTATAACTTAGTTATAAAAACTTAGTTATAAAAACTTCATTCCTCTTGTCCCATCATTCAGATCTCCCCAGGAGTGCTGGAAAGACACAGAAGTCAGGAGCTGTGGCTGAGGGTCCATGAGCCGATGGTTTCCCTATGGAGTGGCTGAGATGTAAAGATGAAGCAAAACCTCTTTGAAATCCAGATCTGGGATGCCTGGGGCAAATCTTGTGTCTTACACAAGATGTTAAATCTAAAATCTCAATCACCAGAGTAAAATCTAAACCACAGGAGTTAAATCTAAATCACAGGAATTAAATCTAAATCACAACAGCTCATGGGGATGAAGGAAGCACATCAGGAGAGAGCGTCACAGGGTGAATTTGAGAGGTGGAGGACAAGCACAATTTTTAAGGCACAAACACAGCTCCTGCAGGACTGACAGACCCACATTTCCCTGCCTTGCTCTCAGTGTCCCTCCTGGCTGCCTGAGCCCACATTGCTGTGGCTCCCGTGGTGTGAGGGGATGGATGTGCACAGAAGGGTTGGCTTTGTGCCTGTGGGAGAGCAGGGCACGGCACGAGGAGCAGGAGTGCCTGTAGCAAACACTTGGGAAATCCCTCTGCTCTTCCTCTGCTTAATCCCTTCCCACTCTGCCAGGCCAGGGACTCCCTTTGTTCCTCCCAGTGGTGCCAGGCACAGCAGGGCCATGGTTCCAGCAGCTGTGAGCTGAATTTCTGAGCTTCCCATGCTCTGGGATGGGCTCTTGAAGCCCTTGCAGTGAATGGTCTCGTGCAGCTCCTCCTTCTGTGGCTGCTCGTGGGTGAATCCTTCCATCCTTGGAGAGGTGACTCTGTCTTCCCTCTCCTCAGTGTGGAAGGTGCTGTGCCCACACCCATCCTCATCCTCCCTGCAGAGCTGGCCAGAAACTCATCTTCCATTTGGGTGGAAAGGCACTTGGTACCCAGAGAGATTAGACCCAGTAGTGTTTGGAAACAGCAGGATTTGGCCAGGTCAGAACTGTTCCTGGAGACATGAAAAGCAGCATTTAGGGTAGGATTCCTGTCAGGGAGTTCAAAAGGTTCTGGGACATTTCTTCCTCCCTCCCTGGAGGCTGCAGTGCTGGGGGCACTCAGGACTGGACTCACCGTGTGCCACTGTCTGGGATTTACCAGCCCAAACAAACCCTGCTGAGCCGCTCCTCCATGGAACAGGGCTCCAAACCCCCCTGGGGGAGATCCTTGTGTGGCTGCTGCCCTCCAGGAAAGCAGCTCCTTGGGAAGATGTTTGTTCTCTGCTGCTGTGCAGGGCATGGCCTGGACCGGCCCTTGGGTGTGCTCACCTGTGCTTCCACAGTTTCATGATAAAAGATAAGCAAAGGGCCTGGGGGGAGCCCTGCATCCTGGGGAACAATCTGCTGGCGTCACCCCTTTCTCTTTCTTCTGCAATCCCATAACCTATTGCTGTGTGTAATGAGCCCTGGGAGCTCCTGGAGTCCTGCAGATGGACAGGAATTTGCTCAGCCCTGGGTAATAGTGACATTTGTGTGAGGAGTGTGCTCAGCCTCCAGTGAGCTCCAGTCGGGGACAGCACCTGTGACTGCCTGAGCTCAGTGCTGCAGCTTTTTATGTGAAATGCAGAGAGAACCTTTCTGGGATCAAGCTGCACCAAGGGAGATACAGGTTGGATATTGCAAAAAGGTTTTTTGGGGAAAGAGTGATAAAGTTCTGGAATGATCTGCCCAGGGAGGTGGTGGAGTCACCATCCCTGGATGTGTGTGAGAAGACTGGATGTGGCACTTGGTGCCATGGTTTAGTTGAGGTGTTAGGGCTGGGTTGGACTAGATGATCTTGAAGGTCTCTTCCAACCTGGTGATTCTGTGAAATCCTGTGGTGCTCTGGGAGTGTTTTCTGGCTCTGAACCCAGCAGCTGGAACAGATGAATTTGGATAACTCCTTTTTCCCTTCCCCATACCCGGACAGCTGGAGAGCTCTGGGCTGCCAGCAAGGGCACATACTGTCCCATGGAGCACTCCCTGCTCTGCAGCTCTCCCTTGCCCTCCTGCGGGATCTGCCACACAAATGGGGACAAGCTACAGGGATCCTGGGCCCCTCTGTGCCACTTGCCCTGACAAAATTGTTAAAATGATTTTACATTTTCTTCACTGGAGCCTCCAGCACACCAGAAGATCCACGAGGAGATCCACGGCCATCAGTGTCACACAGGGGATGCTGCTGGTCATGGTGGCTCCTGCTCTTCCTAAATTCCTCCAGAGCCGCGGCCAGCAGCCCTCCTTGAGGGCTCCCAGGAACTCCAATGAAGCTCTTTGAAACCAGGATCACAGAATCACAGAATGGTTTGGGTTGAAATGAACCTTACAGCCCATCCAGCTCCACCCCTGCCATGGCAGGGACAGCATCCACTGTCCCAGGGTGCTCCAAGCCCCATCCAACCTGGCCTTGCCAGGGATCCAGGGGCAGCCACAGCTTCCCTGGACAGGAGCTGTTTCCTCCCACAGCAGCTCAGGTCCCTACAGCAGAGAGTTACAAGACAAACATTGTCCTGCGTGGCTCTCTAACATCGATCAATGCCTCCGATTGATCCCCGAGGTTCTCACACAGCACTGGGAAAGCTGGGAACCAGCAGGAAAAACCTAGCTCGCAGCTGGGGTCTTGTTTGCCACCTGCTGCCTTTGGGAAAACCTGCCTCTGCCTGAGGGGGGTTTATTGTACAGTTTTGAGATCTGTTTGGTGTTTTCCAGTCCTGGTCAATGTTTCTGTTTCAAGCAGTGGCACTGGTGCATCCCGGCAGTGCTGGCCTGAGGACAGTGTTGGGAGCAGCAGTTTCCATCCTGGCTCTTTCTCTGTCTCACACCTGCTATAACATTTACCTCTTTTAATTCTGGTACTTTGCTGACTGCAGCCCTTCGTGGGCAGGGGAACACACAAATTCTTGGGTCTTCCTCAAGATCAAGAGCAGCAGCAGGAAAAGTTTTGCAAGTCAAAGCATGCCATGGATGTTCACATCTGAGGGGGGAAATGTCAGTCTTGACTGAATGTGGAGATTGGACAAAACATGACAGAATTCCAATGAGGACAGGGACTGGATATCAGCTTTTCACTCAGGAATCACCCTCTGAGCATGTCTGGAGGTTGAAGCTTTTCCACAGAGGGGCCACTTGTGTCACCACAGACTCCCCACCCAACTCTGCAGCCCTTGGGGGGGTTCAATAAATCAGACTAAAAATTAATTTTTTAAAAGGATTTCAGCTGCCTGAGCATTAGAGACTGATGGCCCAGCCAAGGGTGAGTGCCAGGGCAGGGATGTGGGGTTTTAATGTTTTATTGTCCTGGGACAGTTAAAATCCAGAGATTTTACACCCCAGTGTGACCCCTTGAACCAGAGAGATCTTTCTCCAGTTGGTGGGTTTGAAAATTACCTCATTAAGGGTGTGTAGGAATTGCATGATCTGAGCATTTAGCACCTACAAGGCCATATACGGTCCCATTAAATTTCTCCCTTAACATAGTCACTGGAAGGGCCAGAATATTTTAAACCCTTCACAAAGGCAAAAGTCCATCTAGAAATCACTCCCAAACCTGTGGCTGCTTGGAAATAATTTAACCATCACTCTGAGAGCTCTCCTCAGCTCAGGGTATTGAAATTCCTCTGGGTCCTGGGTGATTTTCATTTATTGTCCATGCACACAGTGATGCCTCTCTGGTGCCAGAGGGAGACATTCCCAGGACGCTGCCAAGAGCAGGGATGGTTGGCCCATGTTACTCAGGGGCACACAGCACCAGCTGGTCAGAAATTTGGCAACCTGCTCCATTTGCAGAGAAATGTTGGTTATTTTGAGAAGGAAACCAGGAGGAAACACACAGAGGTGATGCCCTGATGACAACACAAGGATTGGACACGTGTGCCCTGCTGCAGTCCCAGAGGGAGGGAGAGGAGCTATGGATGCACCTATGGTGCTTCTGTTATGAGGGAGCAGAGTGATGATGGCCCAGGTGTGGCTAAAAAATGAATGTTACAAAGAAATGCTGCAGAGAGGCAACTGCAGGTCTGAGGAATTAGAGGAAGAGGCTGCTGCTATTTTATTTTAACCTCCAATCAACACCGATGTTGAAGCAGCTGCTGAAACACATCCCAGACTAAATCTGCACCAAGTCAAATGAAAAGCCTGACATCTGCACTGGGAGAAAATTGTTCTCAGTAATACCAAGATTCGTTTCATGTTGCTAGGATCCCAAAAGCTCTGCCTGTTCTGGAGGGAGCATCTTCGTCCCTGTGACCTGTCCCCCCTGCACTGCAGGTACAGAGGCGGCAAAGCTCAGCAAAGCCAGGCTTACAGGGGATGGAGCATGACCAAGGGAGCCCTGCTGAGGGGCACTGCTTCAGGGGCTCTCCAGGTGGGGCACTGCAGGACTGCGTCACTCAGGAAGGAATTTTAGGAGCTCTCTGTGGATCCTGCAGGAGCTGGTGCTGCAGTTGGCAGGAGTTGATCCACTCTGGGCTCTCCTGGGCTTGCTGTGAGTGCTTCCCATCCTCCCACCCACTGTATGACCTGGGAATGGTGACAAATAATGAAATATCTTCTGCAAGAGGTGGAGGGGGTGGGTACCGAGGAGCTGTCAGGTCACAGAGAGGCAGCAGTGACTTGTCATCTGCTGATGTTCCGAGGGAAACTGGAGCAGGGAGAGCCTGGGCTGCAGGACACCAGCCCAGCCCTGGGACCTGCTGGTGGGGACAGAGCAGGACAAACTTGCTCTGCAGCCTGGTCTGGGTGCTGGCAGTGACCACCACACCTTGCAAGGGGGAGCTGTGTATAATGGGTGGCAAAAGGGGGTTTGTGAGCAGTGCTGCTATCACAAAAATTGCCTCGAGGCAATTGAGACTGGCAGGGCAAACAGGTAAGAACGATGAGGACTGGGCAGGCAGCAAGGGGAGCTGGAGTGTGGGATCAGGGGGGATCAGCCCCGGGGTGCGCCTGGCTGCAGGGGCTGAATGCTGGCTCACTGCAGAGGGCCCGAGTCGGGGCAGGCAGGTTGCTCTGCCACCCTCAGCTGGGCATTTGCAGCTGCCAGAGGTGGCGTGGGGCTTTCCGGAGAGCTCCCACTAAACTGTCTGCTCAGATCTGCTGGAAAAATCAAGGAGTGAGGCCATCCCAGAGGCCCTGAGCTGGGCAGTGAGCGTGGCCCAGGAATGTCCAGGCCACCCTCGGGGAGCAGAGACCAACCTCCCCTGGCGTCCCCAGGGTGGGGACCCCCTCCTGTGCCCTGGGGGATCAACGAGCCTGTCCCAGGTTGTTCCTGTCTGAGCACTGGCACAGGGGGTGAGTCCTGCAGGGACACTGCCACAGGGAGCTGAGGGAGGGAGGACGGCAGGGAGGCAGGAAGAGGAGGCTCTCCCTGAGGACAGACTGGCAAAGGATGGATTATTTTCACTCCAAGTGCCTAACCCCAGGGAGATGGAATGGGAAGGGGGTTCAGGGGTGCAGTGATGCAGCAGAAAGGGAAAAGCCAGAACAGGGAAAATCCAGGGTGAGGCTCATGGAAGCACCAACGGGAGTGTTGGGAGGAGGTTTCCCTGCTCAGTGTGAGTGTTTGCACTCAGGGAATGATAACCAGCATTTTATGTATTTCTCATTTATATCTATCAATCATTAAAAAAATTTCCAAAGGACACCCAGTAATGACACATCACCCTTCCAAATAGGAGCATCTCCTTGTGCTTTATTTCTTCCTTCACTCTAAAAGAAGTCACTGTTGTCTGTGAGATGGGGTTTCCTTGTTTTCCTTTAAAAATGCACCCAGAACCTTCAGATTTAATGAAACTTAGGGGCAAAGAGGGGCACAGGGGAGGACATCACTCAAACCCTAAGCATTTATTAAGGGCTTGTATCATCAGGTGGTTTCTTAACTGAAAGTAGGAGTCACACATGGTTGGTTAGGGCAGATTTTTGTGTCTAAACTCCAAGTGTGTTTTCTTCAATCTCCCAGCGACCTACCCAGTAATTGGTGTCACTTTTGCCATCTCCAAGTCCTGAGTGCTGCTGACAATCACTGCTGCTCACAGGGCAGGAGGGTGCTAAAAAACCCCAAATCCATCTGCTGGGCTGAGTCTCACATGATGAGCAGCCCCAGGATCCTCCTGCGCTGAGCACATTTGGGTGGGGTTGAGCACAGGGCATGTGAGAGATGAATTCAGCCTGGCTGAACCCCACCTGTGCCAGGACATGCAAACAAGGGAGATGTCTGGGCTGGGACAGAAATTCTGGGGCAGGGAGATCTCCTGAAGCTGCTGCCAAGCACGGAGGCTTTGGGAACCAGGGGTTTTCCCCACTGAAGGCTGGAGTGCTCTGCCTGTGAGGTGAGGGTTCCTGTTCACACTCGTGTTCCCTCTCTTGGGTTCAGGGCACAGCTTCTGTAAGAAGAACTGACTTACTGCTCCTCCAAAATCTCCATTGAGATCACCCCCACATCTGGGGCTGGCCCTTGGCAAGCATTGGCCAGCGTGGCTCCTGGATCTGGTGATTCCGGGGGTCTGGGCAGAGCAAAAAGTGCTGTGGGGATCCCTGTGCTCTGCAAGAGGCAGGAAGGGAGATCCCAGAATTCCCGGAGCTCAGCACCCTGGGATCCCCCTCTGCCAGGTCCTGGAGCAGGCAGTGCCTAAAATCCATCTGAGCAGAGGGAGGCTGGGCTCAGTCTCAAACACCTGGGGAGTTTTGGGGTTTAGAAGAAGAGCAAATGCAGAAAAGGAGGTGGAGGTGTGGAGCTGCAAGGGATGTGCTCATCGCTATGGTGAAAGTGATTTCTCTCTCCCAGGGTTGAACCCTCTCACATTTGCTGCTGTTTCTGCTCCCACAGCCATTTCTGACCCACACAAATCCAAACCCACCAGCTCCCCATGCCAGTGGGATGCTGCCCAAGCTGTGCCCCCCTCCACCTGGCTGTGCTGAGCAGAGCCCTCTGCAGCCCCCCCAGCGAGTTCCCAGCCAGACCCTCCCTGCCCCAACAGCCCCAGCCTTGCCCCACTAAGAGCTTTTCTAAACCTTTGATTAAATTATGAGAATTTTTGGGGTCATTTGTTTCCTCTCACAATCTTCACCCACAGCTCCTACAAGTGAGTGGGCTGGATGTGCCCAAATCAGTTTAAACTCATCATCAACTCACTGGGCTGGGTCAGTGTGGGCTCAGCACATCCAGGGAAGTCACTGGTGTTGGTGGTACCAGACTGGGAATGCTGCACCCAGAGGGATGTGTAGGAGAGGGATTGTCCAGGAGATGTGACCATGTGCTTGGGGTTGGGTGGCTGAGGGGTCCCAGGAGAGGAGGAAGGGCTGGGCAGGGTCAGTGGGCAGGAAAGGAGGCTGAAGGGGTCCAACAACAGCCCACAACCGCTTGTGGGGAAGTTCCAGATGTGGTGGAGCCAAACTCTTCCCAGGGCTGTCAGATGATGGGAAACAACTGGATGCACAGCCTGGCAATTTAGGTTGGGCATTAGGAAAAAAATTCCCTTTCCAGGTGCCCAGCAAAGCAGGAGGATCTCATCCATGGGGGTTTGGGTTGGACACAGCCCCTGCTGCCCTGGGATGGTGCTGGGGGCGTCTCTGCCCCAGGGGACGTTGGACTACAGACCCTAAGCACTGCTGTGACTTGGTGAAATGGGATTTTGGGGGAGAAGGGGCAGCATCCCCCCCTTGGCAGCAGGAGTGTCACCTCTGGCAGCCTGGCACTGAGGAGGAGCAGGATGGGGAGATGCAGCTCCTGGGAGAAGGGTGGAGGCTGCAGCCCCTGTCCCTCAGCAGCGACAGACAGGAGCTGGTGGTAACTCTGAAATAATCCCAGCACAACTGTGCTGTGGGTCAGCACCTGCCTGTGCCCAAGTTCTCTGCCAAGGCAGAGGAGCAAACTGCATTTCAGCAGGGAGAAAACAGCCCCAGGCTCACACACTCAGGGGGCCGCTGTCGGGCACAGAGGATCCTCACTCTGGCCTGTTTGCAGAGACAAGTTCACATCCTGTGTGCTCTGAGGGGCTGCAGTTGGCTTCTGCCACCTGGGAGAAGCATCTTCCTTCAGACAGGACCATGGAAAATCCACATCCAGCTCTGAAATGGCCAAATGGTTCAATTAACCTGAGTGTGGCTCAATTCCAGTGACACCATCTGAGTGCTGCTCCTGCCTGGCAGAGACAGTGAGGTCTGTGGGCCCTGGGAGGGATCAGTGCTACCAGAGAAGCTGAAGTTCTTTGATGTGGAAGATTTTAGAGAAATGCAGATATTGCCAATGCAAACAGGTACAGATCAAGGGCAGAAGAGCCTTAGTGAGGTGAAGGTTTGTTGGGTGAAATGGGTGCCAGGATGTGTTGTGTGCATCTGCGTTTCAGAGAACACAGATTTCTGTATCTTTCCTCCTAAGCTGACACTGAGCTGAAGGGACCTCCTGTCCCCCCTGTCACCAGGCAGGGTTCACTTCTCCCCTTTAAACTCCTGGTGCTGTAACCCAGAGAATTCCTGAATAAGTGGTAGAGAGAAGGAGACACTGAGGGGGCTCAGGTACTCTGGACCATGCAGAGTTATTGTAGAGAGGAGGTGTCACACTCCAGAAAAGCTCCTCTAACCCCACAGAGAATTAGGGAAGGACTTCTCAGGTTAGGTCAGTTTAGATTACCTCCTGCCCCTGAGTCCTGGACAGTGCAGTGCACATGGGCCCTAAGTGGGGATGACCAAAGCCTGACCCCCAGAAGGTTTGTGGTGAGATTTTTGCCTCATGAACTGAAATAAATCTTGTTCTATTCCATTTTTTCCCTGGCCTCCTTTTGCCCTGTAGACATGGCCTGAGTTGCTCTCCTGTGTGCACACCCACGACCCATCACACACATCTCTGATGCCATTATTTTGTAGTTTTACAAAATAATGTAGGTGCAGGTGGCAGCTGGGCTGCAATAAATGAAGATAAAAGAGGGTGTCTCACAAACCCCAGATGTTGCCCTGCCACTGCCTCTGGGTTTGGGGTTGCTGAGTTCAGAGTTCTGATGATTTGGGAAGTCAAAGGGATTTTTGCTTTGATCCAAGGAGATCACAGAACCACGGGATGGTTTGGCTTGAAAGGCACAAAAAAGATCATCCTGCTCCAAGTCCCTGCCATAGGAAAGGATGTCACCCACTAGACCTGGGCACTCAGGGCCCCAGCCAGCCTGTCCTTGAACACTTCTAGGGTTGGAGCATCCAGATGTCATTCCTGACTCCTTTGAATGGGTGGGGAATGCTTGGCAGGGAGGAGCAAAGGGAGGAGAGATGGAGCTGCAGGTCTGAGCCCTCTGAGGGTGAACTGTGACCCTGACCTTGCTGTATCAAATCCCTTCTGGGTAGAAATCATCTGAATCTGGCTGAAGAAATGTAAAACCCCAGGGGAGACCTGGACTGCAGAGTCCATCTCTTGGTACTGGAATTGTGTTTGGGACATGGGAAGCCCAGAAATTCCTACTGAAATGGCAAGAGGAATGTAGGATGCCAGAGGACCAAGTCCTTCAGGAATGCTCTCCTGGTGTGGTCGGGCGGAAGCAGGGACCTCTTTCCTCCCCCAGCACCAAGGCAGGATAAGCTGAGGGAGAAGTGACCAGCTCCAAGTTGAGCTGCCAACCAGAAAAGCCATGGTGACCCCCTGGTGCTGAGCAAAGTCCAGGAAATTCTGACAGAGGGCCCTGGTGAGGTGTCTGGGGATGTGAGCCACAGCCTGGGCACAAATGTCACCTCTCAGAGCAGGCAGGACATGTCACAGCCCTGGAGCTGAGTCTCTGCCGCCGGCAATGGCATCTCCGGGAGAATGCAACCACCCCTTCACACTCAGCAAGGGTAAATGAGACGTCCAGGGGGCAGGAGGACACGGTGGTGTTTATGAAATTGGATTCCTCAGCTCTGGGGTTTGCCTACATCTTCCCTCCTGGACATGCTCAGGATGGCTCTGTCCTGTTTCCTTTTTGGAGCTCTGGCTGGGGCTGTGCTGTCTCACCCAGGCAGGGGCTCAGGGTGCAGCAGCCACTGCTGCAGGAACTGGAGTGCTTTAAGCCTCCTCCTTGTTGTAAATGGGATGTTAAACATGGGAAGGGGACAAAGGAGCAATAGCAGTGAGCTGAGGCAGTGGCTTATGCTGACAGTTTGATCAGTCTATTGGAAAGGCTTCTGAGAGATTGTTTAGTTACAGTGAGAAGAAGGGGAAGATTAAGACTTTCTGCCCAGCAGAAGAGGCAGGACAATAGCTGGTGAGTGGGAATTCCGACCAGTGGAGTGCAAAGGCACAAATTTCAAAGCAAAAGACCAATGCCCAACACTTGTTGCAGATTCTCTTACACAGAGTGGCTTCAAATCCAGGCTGTGCCTTTCTGAAAAGAGCTGTTAGGGGCAGCACAAATGAATTGCTCGCCTTAGGGTGAAGGGATCACACCCAGGGGTCACACAGCCCTGCCTGGCTTTGCAGGGAGGGTTTTTCCCTGTCCCCTGTGCCCATGAGGAGGGAGAGCCCACTCAGTGGGTGTTGTGCTGCACTGGGAGGGGCAGCAGAGGAGGATGGCACAGGAGCTGGGATCCAGCTGTTGTGCAGGGGGTGGGTCAATATTATCAACATTCCTGAATATATCAGTATTCTCTAACTAAAGCTAAAGTCCTCCAGCAGCCTTTGGTAAAACACCTGAGGTCTTCAGGCAGGGCACAGGAGTTCTGCACACCACGAGTCTAAGGAAGCTCAGTAATTCTAAATACTGTTCTGGTAACTGCAAAGCCCACAGGGATCCCAGGGTCCCTGGAGCAGGGATGGAGGAAGGACAGAGGGTTCCCCAAATGGGTTGTGCTGACCTCTCCAATGCAATGGCTCATGGTGCTGCTGGATTCCTTGAACCCACAGGCACTGAGGAAAATTCCTCTGTCCCCTGCTGATTATTTCCCCTACTGCTCTATTCCTTTGTGACCCAAACAAGCTTTGTAAAGAAATTAACTTTAAACCTTTCCCAAGTGCTCTGTCTGCAGCTCTTGTTACATAAACATCCCCAGTCTGCAAACACCAGAAACCTGGGAGCTGCTCCAAGCCCCCAGGGCAGGCTGGTGCCCTCCCATGCCCTGCCCTGTTCATCTTATTGGCACCTTTTTCACAGTCTCTCCTGGATTTTCAGTCCTGATGGCTCAGGAGCAGAAACAAATTCTGCTCCAGGGCCCAGAGCCCTCCTGTACATCAGGCTGAGCCAGTGGCATCCTCAAAACTCCAAGGTCAGTGTCCCTGGGCCAAACCTGGGTTGTTTCATTGGTCTTTCACAGGCTTCCTGCTCACCCTTTGCCTTCCTCAGTTCCCCATCCCTACCAGAAGTCATTTGCTCTGCACACATGACCCTGGTTTGGCATTTCCAGAGCTGCATTAGAGAATCCTGGAATCACAGGATGGTTTGGGTGGGAAGGGACCTTAAAGCCCATCCAGTGCCACCCCTGCCATGGCAGGGGCACCTCCCACTGTCCCAGGCTGCTTCATGTCCCATCCAACCTGGCCTTGGGCACTGCCAGGGGTCCAGGGGCAGCCACAGCTGCTCTGGGCACCCTGTGCCAGCCTCATCACCCTCACAGGGAACAATCCCTTCCCAAAATCCAATGAAGCCATTCTCCCTGTCCTGTCACTTCATGCCAGCTGGAGCTTGCCCTGCACACTCTCTTGCCCTCCTGCTTTCAGATTTTTGCCAGCTGGGCAAAGCCCTTTGAGGGGACTCCGTGTCTCAGATCAGGATCTTGGCTGTCTCCTCTTGTTCCTCACAGCCCTTGTGGAGCCAGGAGCGCTGGCTGAGAGGAGCCTTGGCTCTGTGAGAGCTGTCCAGGCATCTGTCTGTGCTGGAACCCAGCACAGCCCTGCTGTGCTCTAGACCTGAGAAAGACTCATGGATTTTTTTTTTCCCTGTCAGAGAAGCTCAGATTCATTTCTCACAGGCAGATGGAGATCTCTGGGCACAACAACTGACAAAGAACTGTGGCAAAATTACACCCTTGGCAGGGAACAGGGGTAACCTGTGCTAAATCCCTGTGGCTTTTTGAGTGAGGAGCGTCTTAACTGAAAGAAAATTAATGCCTGATCCTCAGGAATGTTCCTTGTTGAACAAATAAAACTCTTTCTCTAGTCACATGGTGTTTGGCCAACATAACTCCTGTTCTTCACTATGGTTCTTGCAGGGACCTGGCACCAAGAAGCACAAGAGGTGGTCTGGTTGTGGCTGGAAAACTAAGTTGGATCTCAAAGTCCTGACATTTAAGGAAATAATGAAATTCAGAGGCTTGTGTTGAGCACAGAAGGAAGAGCAAGATATTGTCTGGTTGTTAAATTAGTTGAGCACAGGAATTTCAATCAGAGCATAATTAGAAGATAATCCCCTCCCCTCCCTGCCAGCAGTTCACTTTGGAGGCAGAATGAGGACCATGGAACCCCAGCCTGGTTTGGGTTGGAAAGGACTCTCAAGATGATCTCGTTTCTCCCCCTGACACGGGCAGGGACACCTTCCACTGGGCCAGTGGGCTCCAAGTCCCATCCAGCCTGGCCTCAGACACCTTCATGAACCTCATGAACCTCAAGAATAGCAAATGCAAGGCCATGAGCCAGACCCAGCAGGACAGGCTGGGGGCTGACTCAATTTGCAGAAAAGGACTTGGGGATCCTGGTGGGCAACAGCTGGAACAGGAATCTGATGCGTCCATGCAGGAAAAAAAGGTCAGCTGCATCCTGAGGCTGCATTAGCAAGACTGGGAAGTCGAGGGATGTAGTTTTTCCCCTCTACTCAGCACTTGTGAGACCACAGGTGGATTCCCATGTCCAGTCTGGGGCTCCTTGGGATGGGCAAGACATGGACACAGAGGAGGGGGTCCAGTGGAGACCAGCACCAGGGCAGGGGGCCCTCATGGTGAGAGAGCAGCAGATGATCCTGTAGCTCAGATGAACCTCAGTTATTGTTCTGTGACCCCACAACTCGGTGAGCAGTGGCCCAGAGTGGGGCTGTGTGCTCAGAGATGGAGGCTTCGCTGCAAACCCTGCTTGTGCTGGTTCCTCCTCCAGCCAGCGGGGAACAGGCACATTTGGGAGGTCACTTCCCATTTCTCCATGGGAAGTTCTTGAGCCTGGAGAGACCCACTCTCATCAGTGCCTCATCCATCCACTGACACTGAAAGGTGGCTCAGTGAACTTCCCTTTGGTGTCCTCGTTCTGGTCTCCTCCCCCTGAACTCATCTCTCAGGCTCCCTTTGTAACAAATGGAGAAAATTTGCACTTTTAGGACATGATCCAGTGCGCTGTTTCACCTGTTCCCCTCTGGTGAGGTTCTTGCACTGCACTCTGGACATGTGGACTGGGCACTGGGTGTTTCATTATCCCAAATGGCTCTGCCTGACTTTCCATCCCCACCAGGGCAGGATGAGGCTGCAAGCACCAACCATGCAGGTGCATCACCTTTTGAACAGGAAACCTTTTGAACAGCTAAGCAGAACAGCCACCAGGCTGTTGGAAAAGCCATGGGGATGTTTCTTCCACAGGATGGCACAGAAACACAGCCCTCACCCACAGCAGTGCCTGTGAGAGCCTGGAACCAGCCTGGCATTCCCAGAACATTTCAGAGGAGCTGTTTTGGAAGCCTTGGATGTCGTGGCCTGTGCTCAGGTGGGGTCTGACTCCAACAGAAATGAGGATGCTCAGGGAACAGAGTCCCCAGGCGTGGGCTGGGTCTCACTGTTGGTGGTACCGCCCTCAGTGCCCCCAGCAGCTCCTTCTCTGCACACTCAAACATTTGTGCAGGGGAGCTGTGCAGGTAACTGAGGTGGGGTTTGCCCTTCTGGCGGCTCTTCTGCTTGGACAGGAGCAGATTCAGAGGATGAGACTGGGAAAAGTGAAGCTGAAGGAGAGCACCAGGTGAGCATTTAGTTCTGCCTCATAGTCCTGGGTACTGTGGGGACAGGTAAGAGCCCTAAGGAGCATCAAAGTGATCTCTCCAATGGCCTGTGGGGCTGTGAAACCTCAGCACAGTGGAGGTTTGGTGGAGGAGCAAAGGAGGTTTGGGGTTGGAGCATCTGATGTAGAGATGCTGGGAGAGCTGTGCAGCCAGGAGAAAAACCCATGGAGAGACCTTGGCAATGTGTGTAAATAACTGGTGGGAAGGGTGGAGGAACTGCAGCCAAACTCCTCTGACAGGACAAGGACCAAGGAGAACAAACTGAGAACCATGGAATTCTCTCTGAGCATGGGAAAACTCTTGTTCACTGTGAGTGTGACAGAACAGGTGACCTAGAGAGCCTGTGGAGATTTCATCCTTGGAAATACAACCCAAGTGGACACAGCCTGGGGCACCTGGCTCTGTCTCTCCCTGTTTTGAGCAGGGTTGAGCTCTGTGATCTCCAGAGGTCACTTCCAACCCCGACTGATTCTGTGATTAAAATTCAGTTCTTTGGCAATACACCATGGATTTGATGCTGAAGGACCCAAAGCATTTCTGTGGGACTTTTAGGACAGATCTGACTGATCCCATCCCAGGATCCATCACATTATGAGGGCAGGATGGAGACACGCATGGCAGGGAGGTGGTGGGGAAGAGTGTAAAGAGAAAAAGGGTGTGCTAGGTGAGTTCAATGCCATTATCACAAAGGCAAGGATTGTTGAAAACACTCCAACTTGTCTGCCTTGTTGAGCTTTCTGGGACAGCTGAGAGCTGGAATTGCCATGACTCTGTCCAGAGCCAGTGTCATGGCTTGGGTAGCTCCTCCTCCTCCTCTCTCCATCTCTCCTTTCTCCTCTTTCCCTCCTGTGTCCCCCTTGGTTAATACTGAGATGGGAATGATCCCAAATCTCAAACTTCCCAACCTCCAGCTTTTTAAACACCTGACCCCATAAGCCTCTCATTTCTGGTTTGGGTTCTAACACCCAACATCACTTGTGAAAAATCCCACCCTAAAAGCCATTGTATTTCTGATGGGAGAAGGTCTCATCTCCAAAATGTCACCCATTCACAGCCCCTTTGCTCAGTCACAAATTTCTTTTACCATAAATCTCTCACCCCTGGATATTTCTGCTCCACTTTGTTCTGTTGCTCATTGCAGCCGTCTTGCCTCATGTTGGAATCTCAACCTCCCCTCCTTGTGCCACCCCCACTTCTACTTTTTTGTTACCAACCAGCCCGACAGAGCACCAGGAGGGTTTGCACAGCGCTGCCAGGGATGCCCAGAGTGGGATTGTTGGGGTGTCTGTGCAGGGCCAGGGGTGGGACTGGATGGTCCTTGGGGATCCCTTCCAGCTCAGGATATTCTGTGGTTCCCGAGTGGGGCAGGAGAGGAGGGGGCACACAGAGGGGTCACTGCTGCAGTGCCGATGGCATTGGAGCCTGAGGGTGACCTGAATGATTGCTGGGGAGGAACTGGGGCCAAAATGCTCCTCAGATCGGACTGGGTGTGAAGAACAGCCCAGCTGAGATTCTGAGTCCTCAGGTGGCCTCGTGGAGAAGTCAGAAGCTGGCCCAGACAGCAACAGGAGCTCTGTCAAATCCCCTTCCTGCTCAGTTTGTGGCAGAGTTTGGGGTCAGTCAGACCCTCCCCAGGTTCTATCAGTGAATCCCTTTACCTGCGAGTCCCTACAACAAAAAGGGGATCCCTGGGATGAGGGCAGTGCCCTGCCCGAGCACAGCATCCATCCCTCACAGCATCCCTCTGCCCACGGGGATGAGAATTGCTGCAGCAACAGCACTTCAGTGAGATGGGCCCGTCCTGGGCGAGCTGCTGCACTCGGGGTGGCCCAGGTCTCTGCCATGGGCTGGAAAGTGATTTGGGACCTGCTTCTCCCCTTCTCTCATGGGACATGGCTTGGCTGAGAGGGATCTGCCAGGGAAGGGGGAGACAGGGCTGGGCCTGGGCTGGGGCTGGGGCTGGGATGATATAGGGATGGGGATGGGGATGTGATGGAGATGGGGATGGGATGGAGATGGGACTGGGGATGGGACTGGGGCTGGGGATGGGACTGGGGCTGGGGATGGGGCTGGGATGGGGCTGCAGGAACCAGCGCAGGAACCAGCGCAGCCTGAAGCTGCTGACAAGGGACTGGGTGTACCCAGGACTGGGTCCTGCATTGTTCCTGCACCAGATAGAAATGTTATGTTCAGCAATGCCTGCTCAGAGCAGTGCCACTCTCGGTTTGGAGAACACAATGAACTGATTTGCTATGGGAGAGGATCTATTCTGCGAGGACTGTGATATTATTATTCAACCCATAATTTACATAAATGCATATGATTTGCATATGCAAATGTAGGCTTCCAGGCGATGACCGCAATAAACACAGCGAGGTTTTCAGCATGGTAAAACCTTTCTTCCAAGGAGAAACGCTGGGGTTTGTTTGTGTCTTGGCAGGGCTGTCCCTCTGTGTGTGACCGAGGCCACGCCACCTCCCAGGGCTGCTGTCCCCTCGCCTGCCACGGCCAGCCCTGCCTGCCAGCCATTCCCACCGTGACCCACCGTCCTTCCCTGCCTCCTTCCCAAGGCTGGCACCGGGAGGGAGATGTGTCCTGCCAGGGAACAGCACGCTCAGACCAGGATGAGCATCGCAGAAATCCAGGGAAGGAAGGGACACCACTCCACCCAATCCAGTGAGGGTGCTGGTCAACCCCTACTGGTCATCCCCCTCTGGTCATCCCCCTCTGGTCATTCCCCACTGGTCAGCCAAGCCCTCCCCACGTGCTCCACCTCAGGCCTTGAGACCTCGGCTCAGGGTGTGCATTGACTTCTCTGCTTGGTGGAAACCACACACAAACTGGAAAATCAGATTTCTGGTGTGGTTCCGAAGGCTGTGAATTCAGGACTTGCTTGTAACACCTGAGGAAAGGGTCAACTGGGTGTAAAAACCTCCCCTGAGGGCTGGAGTGCCCCTTAGGCCTTGAGACCTTTGGGGAGTTCCTTTGGGGAGGCTGTGCTGGTGGGTGGCCTCAAGTTGGTTGGTGCCAACTGCCCCGAAATCGCCGAGGGTGAATCACAGAGTTTGGCCCTGGAAAGCAGCTTCCCAATGTTCAGACATCATGGAAAACACCCCATGGATGGGAATTACCATGCACTCGGCTGTCCCACAGTTTGGGGTTTGATCTCAGGGGGATGCCTCGGCTGCCTGTCTTTGTAGAGACCAGGACTGAAGTCCCCAGACTGATTCTGCTCCTATGAACAGCCTGGGGTTACCCCAGGAAGGAGGAGCCCTGGCTGAGTGGGGACAGAGGGGGCAGTGGTCAGTGGGGACAGTGGTCAGTGGGGGTAGTGGTCACTTGGGCTGCCCAGCCTGGGCACTGTGGCTGACACTTGAGGCATCAGTTCTGTCTCAGCTGGAGGAACTGGATCTTAAAGTGTCTTGTGTCAGCATGGAAAAAACAAATCGAATCTTGTGGAAACCTGATCTTGAATTAGTCCTGGTGGTTTCTTGTGGTGAAAAATTCGGCTACTTTACTACTGGGTACTGCTATTCTCTTTCCGTGGAGAGCACAGCACTTGGAGTGGAGCATTCTGGGCTCTGGGAAGGTGTGAGGCACAAACTGCCAGGAGTATTGCAGGAAAGACTGAACCATGTGCCACACCAGCTCTGCTCCAAAGCTCAGTGTAGGTGGTGCTCTGCCTCCTGCCCTGGGAGCCTCAGCTCTGTCGGGAAGCACCACGAGGAGCAAGGCAAGGGTAAAAGATGGCTCAGCCCAGCTCAGGCAGGTCCCAGCAAGGATGGGATGAGGGGTAGCCCGAGCTGAAGGCTCTTGACTGTTGTGCTCAAGGACTGTGAGTGAAGTGATGCTCAGGGGTTTTCTCAGCCCATGGTTTGTGTGCCCCCTCAGCCCTTCCTGGGAACGTGTCCCACAGTCTGATTGCACACTTGTCTCAGTTAATTTTAATCCCAGAAGTCCCATAGTTTCACCATGCAGCAACAATAAGCCTTTGAATAAATGAAATGGTGGCTTTCAGGCCACTCCAGACAGGACAAGATGTGAGAACTGTGCTTTACACCCTCCGAATGGAAAAGGGATGCCAGCAGCATCTCTAGGGTTTGAGGCACTTCAGAAGGGGTTAGTCCTGGAGCACAGCTCTTCTGGGCACCTTGATTGATGTGCTGGGTTGGATGTTGGAAGGGAGGGAAATATCTGGGATCATCCCCAGGGGAGGTGACTCGTGCTGAAGAGGCCCCTGGATGATAAATTTCCAACTAACCAAAAATCTGGGGAAGAAGTGGGAGGTGGGGGGTATTTGGAGCCATGGTATTTGCCTCCCCAGGTAACCACTACGGGTGATGGAGCCCTGCAGGAGGCTGAACACCTGCCTGTGGTGGGCAGGATTGAAGGAACTCCTCACTTGGCTTTGCTTGCGTGTGCAGCAGCTTTTCTTTCCCTAGTAAACTGCCGCCAGTTCAAGTAATGAGTTTTTGTACTTTTGCCCTTCTGATTCTTTTCTCCATCCCACTGGAAAAAGCAACAGGGCTTGGCTGCCCACCTGAGCTGTCCCACAAGAGGTTCCTAAATCTGAGCAATAAACTTCTGTTCTTCACCACGCTCGTGCCATCATTTGTGATCTGCAGGATCTGTTTTGTGTTTACTTGCAATCATCTCTGTCCAAGCAGCAAACCTAAATATTTAATTCTCACCTGAAGAAATTCATCCCTTCCAGTCCCTTGTTGAGTTTTTGGTGTGCTTTCCTCATTCTATAGGAAACACAAAGACCTGCAAACAGACTTGGGGTGCAACAATAGGATAAATAATGGCTGAAATAATGTCATGCTGGTATTTTCTGTCCTGAGAGCAAATCCAGCAACACCTCCTAAGTGACCTTTCCTATCACTTATCAACCAACAGGGCCCCAAAAACCTGGGTAAGAGGAGGAGCAACGAAGTGAATTCTCGTAGATTTTGCACAGCTTCACTTCTTGGTCAGTGAGCACTAAAGCACCAACTGCAGAGACCATTCCATAATAATGTCTGTCAAAGACAGGCCCTGATAGAAAATCTGACCTATACTGATGCTGTGCAGATTTGGGACCCTTTTCCCAATCTGCAGTATTTCATGGCCATTTGCAATTAATTTGATTATCCACTGAGTGCCATGCACTCCTGTCTTCTGAGGTTTCCTTTGTGCTTTACCACCCTGAGCAGTGTGGTCCTGACCAAACTTCATCACAGAATCCTCACAAAATCATGGGATGGTTTGGGTTGAAGGGACCTTAAGGCTCATCCCAAACCAACCCCCTGCCATGGGCAGGGACAGCTTCCCCTAGCAGGGGTTTTTGAACCCAAGCCCAGCTTTGTTCACATCTCTGATCTCTGTTCCCCCACCCCAACCCTTCTCGGTGTTGGACACTCTGTGTCCTTGCAAAACTCTGCTGTTGACTCCTCACCAGTGTAAACAATCACCTTTTCTGTGTTTTGCCACAAATAATCTGATCTGGAGTTATGGGAAATACCCTTTACTCACGGAGTTTTTGGTCAGGAACAGAGATGAATCAGTCTGAAAACTTAGATCTTTTCTTACAGGTTTATTAGTGCTGAAAAATTCCTTCTTTTTAATTATTTGGGATATGGGTGTTTTTTTTTTTTTTTTTTTTTAGCCCCATACCAGCTACAGTAAAGTTAAACTGAGTTCAAAGCTGGGGAGCTGGATGAAGGAATAGGGACCCTCTCTTAGGAGATATTTTGTGTAAGGCCAGGGAACTGGGGAGTTACTGGAGCCTGATCTGACTCAAAGAACTGAAAGCCCAACCTCAAGGCAAATGTTCTTTGAGCATCTAAACCCTTTCCCACAGAACACCTTTCTAATGTAATTCATTCCAGCCCTTAGGGGAGGTTTTTACACCCAGTTGTCCATGTCCTCAGGTGTTATCAGCAAACCTTGAGTTCACAGCCTTCAGAAGCACACCAGAAATCCTATTTTCCAGTTTGTGTGTGGCTTTCCACCAAGCAGAGAAGTCAATGCACCCCCTGAGCCGAGGTCTGAAGGGCTGAGGTGGAACCCAAGTGTTTCCTCCTCCCAGCCCTGACCCATGGAGCAGCCACAGGAGCTGTCTGGGTGCTGGGCTCAGGGGATCCAGGCGTGCACAGCTGAACCTCAGCCTGGGCTGGACACCAAAGATCAAGACTCCTGTCCCATGAGGACCACGGGAACTTTTAGGACTGAAACTCCAACCCCTTGAGCCAGGACTCCTGGGATGGGCTGGACAAAGGCAGCTCCTGCAGAGCAGGGCTGTGGTAAGAGGCTCAGCCTGGAAACTTCTGCTCTCGATGGGGTCACAGCATTTCTGAGCAGCTGGGTGGGCTCATCTGTGTCCTCTGGGCATCAAAGAGATTTTCAACAACCTCAGGAGCCTCTGGGCGTGCCAGAGGTGCTGTCACCACTGTGTCCCTCTTGTCTGGCTCTTCCCAATCCTCCTGGCATTGGGATGAGGGATGTCACAAAGGTGCCACCGTTCCAAAAGGATGTGAAAATCACAGCCCCAGCCCCAGCACACAAGGGCAGGGTCTCCTTTGGGGGTTTCGCCTTCAGAACTGTGATCCTGAGCATTGCACCACTGTTTGAGGCGAAGAGTCTCTTTTATGTCAACTCCCAACTCTTCTCAAGTTCTCAAACAACAGAAGCAGCAGCCTATGACCCACCAAACCCACAGACAAGGACTTTAAGATCTGGAGATATTATTTTTAGATTTATAGGGGAAAAATGAGCAAACTGAAAGGAAAAGTAAAAATATTCAGGAAGCCATGGCTCAGTGTTCTGCATAAACTCCGTGTCAAGCAGACAACAGGTGGATTTCATGCAAAACTTATTAAAGGGGAGTTGGTTGTTACCAAACCTAATCAGGCTGGAGCAGATAACATGCAATAATCAGAATTTAAAAAGACAATTGAAATATTTTGCAGCAATAAAAAAAACCCCAGAAACCCAACAACACCTCCCCCTAAAACATCTAAGAGACCTCTGCAGACCTCTCAGGCTGAGCAAATGTGCCCCTGGCTGCAAGAAACTCCCAAAGCTCATGGGAGGAAGGAGTGAGGAGTAAAGAGCTGAGTGGCACTTGTTAGGACTGTGAAAATCTCCTGTGACATTTTTCAAGGACCACAGCAAATTTCTTAATTATAAATCTCCACAATTTCTAGAAAGTAACTTCAGGAAACTCGGGTGACTCTGTGACATAGAAATGGGATTAGAATAAAAAAAATCCTCAAGATTTTGTCACCCAGCACTAACCCTTCCTGCCCCAATGAGGGTTATTTGTTGAAAAGGTGCTGGAAGATCTGGAGCCTGAGCCAGGGTAGTGCTGGAAAGCAGCAGGGAAAGTGTTTCTCCTTCAAAAGTGTGAGGACTGGGAAAGGTGCCAGTTAGACTTGATCAGATTTGTAAGATTAATTAAAAGCAGACAGGTTCAGCGAATTGTGAAAAAGACAAATTAGCAAATTAGCAAATCAGGAAATCTATCTTCAGAAAAGGAATTAGAGACTTTGGTTCCTTTATCAGGGCAAATCTGCTTTTCAAAGCGTGGTTCCTTCACGTTCCAGGGATGGCAAAGCATCTCCACTGACAGCCCTGGAGATCCACGGGCACTTCTCAGCCTGGGCAGGGATCCCTGGTTTGGGGTCAGTTTGGGATTTCTGAGGAGTCCTGGATATGTTCCAAGCCAAGTGATAGGAAAGAGAGGGCTCCTGGAGTGGGAGAGCTGGGAGCTCTCAAGATCCCTCTGTCCCAAGGAAAAGTTTATCCCAGGAAAAGCTGCAACTCATCACAGTCAGGGCTCAGAGGGTGTTAAAGGGCTTCAAGTGTCAATCACAGCACAACAAACACAGAAATCTCGGCCTATGTCCCATCCAGACATTGCCTTTATCCTGAAAACTTCACCCAAACAACCTTAAATAAATACAGCCTGGTACTGAAAACCTCTCACCACATCCAGCACGGCTGTGACTGCACTACAAACTTCAGTATCACTGAACCACTTCCATTTGTAGACACAAAAGGGACCTCAGGTCAGGTCAGCAAGAATAAGATTGCAATGCTAACAGAAGGCTAAAATTCAGCTCCAGATGAGAGAAGGAACCTGAGCTGTAACTGTGTATGTGATGTGTAAACTTTATAGCTGAGTTCCTGACAAATCCTCCCCATTTCAGGTCCTTTAGGATAATCCCTGATAGATCCTCTGAGTGGTGTTGGGAACTGAATGAGGCTGTGAGCATGAGCAGGAGAACATCAGATTTGTTTAATGTATTGGTTTGGTATGAACGGTAAAAAACCAGTTGGTGATCTGCTTTGGAACTGACAGCCAGGTTGGCCAGTCAGGTATAAGTGTACACCCCTGAGACATACAGCGTAAATACAGGTGGAATTTTGGGAACTCCCTCTCTCTTGCTGCAGGCCACCATGAGGTAATTTGTAGCATGGAGCAGCAGGGCCTGGCTGTGGACCTGCTGCCCATGTGGCCAGGCCGGGGCAGCCGGGATGGGGCTGACCCTGCAGGAGCCGAGCCGAGCCGAGCTGAGGTGGGTCCCAGAGTCCGGCAGATGGCGCAGAGAAAGGGGAGCCATGGATGGTGACACCCAGCCGACCCTGCAGCCTGCCCCACACCGCCGAGGGGCCGAGAGAGAGAGAGAGAGAGAGAGC
>WBMY01013614.1:91158-121543 GCA_013397315.1 Donacobius atricapilla | reverse complement strand
GGTGTCTGATTTTTACTGAGTGGACATTTGAATTAGAAACTATAATATTTGAATTTTACTGAATGGATGCTGAATTAGAAATTGATGCAGTGATCCTATGAGATGTCTTGAAGCCTTGTCACCAGTGAAGAATTAGAAGTCCCTTTGTTATGGAGCTGTGCATCTTTAAAAGGTGAAACCCCATGTGCAAGTCCACAGCCCATATGCAGCCATAGGAAAGGCTGCATTCGGGAAGCTCACAAATGCAGAGCCGGGTGGGCTGTGTTTGTGATAGCTGGAAGCCACAAACAGACTGTGTCTCTTGTGGAAAGTTACCAGAAGAATCAGGAGGGACTTGTCTGTCTCAAAAGACTGAATGAAAGACTATTTTATAAGTGCTACTGACTTAAGAGTTCTGATGTTTTGTCTCTTTGCATTGTTTCGTAGAAAAGTAGATTGTTGCTAAGGAAGAGGGGGGTGTCTTTAAAAATGTTTCATAGTTGTTTTTTTGTTTGCCCTTTAGTGTATGTAAGTAAATCTGTTTCTATTTTTAAGTTGAGCCTATTTTACCTTTCTTCTAATCCTATTCCATAGTAAAAAGATAGATCCCCACACTACGTTTCACAAAACAAATCCGGCGAATGTGAAACTATTACATTTTTTGGTGTTTCCGCCTGGTTACGAACTTTAACCCATTACATTTAGTCCCAACAAAAGCTAGTGAAAAACAGGTGTTGAGTCTGGAGCCACTGGGCTGCTCCATCTACCAACAAAGGAGAGACCAGGAAGCTCCAGCCCTTCCAAGATCAGGGCTGAAACAGAATTTCTGGACCTTACAAAGGGGCAGCAGCAGCAGAGTGTGCCTTGGTGACTCCCCAGAGCAGAACCCTGGCTCAGACCTCCCATCACAACTCCCTTGCTGTAGATCAACACCTCTAGGTGCAGCTCAGAGCTCTTCAGAGCTGTGCCAGGTTGAGCACAATTCTATCCCAAGCTCCTTTTAGAGCTGCTGCCTTTGGGAAGCTGAGAGGAAGAGAGACCTTAAACAGAGCAGGGGTTTCAGTCAGAGCACTGGGGTTCAGTGTGCAGGTTCCAGCGTATCTGCTGGGACGGGATCACAGTCGTGGACACAATGAAAATCCATGAATCCATCTTCAAGAGGCCTTTGGCATGAGCTTCATAATGTTGTAAAAATGAAAATGGCTACTCAGTATTTCTGGAAGGAGCCTTGACTTTCATCAAGGACTGTGATGTGTCCACACTGGTGAATTGTTGGACTCTGAATCCAGAGCCCTGTCTTAATGCTCAAAAATGATCCGTATTTGATACGGTGTCACACGTTGAACCAGCCAGACACCGGTCAGAGACCACTTAGTTTAGGCAGCTGCTCAAAACTCCTGCCAGACAAGCCAGGGATGCTTCACTCAGGCCTGGCATGAGTCAGGGGACAGGCTCAGGCTGAGACCAATTCCACAGACACAACTTGGGCCCAAGGCGAGGCTGCCAGTGGCAGGCAGGGTCAGCAGTGGGGCAGAGCTGCCAACGGCCCTGGCCCAGCTCAGCAGCACTGCCAGATGTGCTGGGGGGGCTGAAGTGCTGCTCACAGCCAGGGCTCTGTGCCCAGCAGCCCCCGGGAGCAGCACACCAGGGGGGTTCCCAGAGGGCTGCCTGAGCTGATGCTGAGCCTTGGACACTGAGATGGGGAGCACAGGTCAGGTGAAAACGTTACTCAGTTAGAACATGACAGAGATAATGGAAAGTGCTGTGCATTACACCTGCATGTTTCAATAGACAGCTTAGTTCCTTAGTCTTTATTATTTCCTGTATAATATTTGTTTTTGTTTTTCTTTAAAACTGGCTGCTTAGACATTTCCTGCCTTTCTACATAAAATCCAGCCATGCTGAACAGTTTGACCTGGCAGTGGAAGGGTCTGATGAACACCACTGAGACTCAGATCACCAATGTCAGGGGGAAGAGACCCTTCTATTGCTGCTCACAGCCCTGGCCATGCAGGGAATGTCCATTTGTTCTCCAGGATAGCAACAGAAATCAAATGCCCGAATGTCAGCAAAAGGATGAAAGTGAAATCAAAAGTCAGGAGTGATTTAGTGACTCCAAGCCCTGTCCCTGGGGCTCAGGCTGCCCTTGGGGGGGGAGGAAGGGCTGAAGACAGCTCCCCCAGGCTCATACTGAGAGAGGTGAGGCAGAACATGAGCTACCAGCCTGTCCTGACCCAGCTGGGCACAGAAGTGCTGTGTAGAGCAGGGGAGACAGGAGGGGCCTTCAGGTTTGTCCTGTGGGTGTGGGGCTATGGGTTGGAATTTCTGGGGGTCCTGCTGAAGGCACAACCCCCCACTAAATGTACCCTGGGAATGGAGTGACCCAGGAGCTCTCTGTCAGGAGAAACCTCAAAGGTCAGCTTGGGCAGCACTGGCCTCAGCAAAGACTGCCACAGTCACTGGCACTGAGAGCATCCCTGTGGGGCTCTAGTCCAAGCTCCTGCTCAGAGTGGGACATGCCCAGAACCAACCAGGGCAGTGCAATCTAATCCTCCAAATGTCCCAGGACAGACCCTCCTCACCTCCTTGCTAGGAGGGTCCCCTCAGGAATGAACCTTTGTCTGGCAGCTGCCCTTTGTTCAATTGGTCAGCACTGGAGGGAAAAGATCAGCCCTGTGCTGTTTGTGAGAGCCCTCCAAGCAGGCACAGCCTGCACTGAGCAGCCCTCAGCTCCCCTGGCCACCTTTCCAGCCCCCACTGGCCACACTCCATCCCTCCTGAGCTGTGCCTCCACACAGCAGCACAGGAGCCCCAAGTGCCACTCAGCTCAGTGTGTTTGAGGTGAGCCCAGCTGTGAATTCCTGTCCTTGTCCCTGTTCCCTGCCCGCCTCTGTCACCAGCTGTGAATTCCTGCCTGACCCCATCAGGGTGAGAGCTCGGGCAGGGGCTCAGTAGGGAGGACAGCTGGCATGGGAAATCACTGGTTTGTGGCCTCCCAGCTAAGAGGGTCGGGTGGCCAGAAATCCCCCCTGAATTCCCAGTGCTCTTCCTTGGGGTCCCTTTATCAAGTGCTTCACTTTGGCAAATGCTGCTTTTAGTGAAGGAGTCAAATGAGGAACAACTGGTTTGCAATTAAACTGGCTCTTCAAAGGTCTTTGTGGCCACTTAAATTGAGTTCAGTTACAAGACTGGTAGCAGAGATTTGTGTCTTAAGGGCAGAAAGGCTCTTGGGTGACTCAGAGCCCTTCTCCCTGGGCTCCTGTGGCTCCAGGCTTGTGCTGGCCCTGCAGGACAGGGCGAGCCCTGGGGTGCTCCAGGAGACACTAGGGATTAATTTCTGAGGGAATGAGACTTTCTGATATTCAGGAATGAGATATTGCCTATTGCTCTGTACTGTCATGCTCTGGGAGCATATGGAAGCTGTAGCTGAACTCAGGCCTCCACTGCCCTGTGCCATGGTAGGGGTGGAACAAAACGACCTTCAGGGCTGCTTCCATCCCAACCCACTCTGGGGATTCTGGGCAGGAAAGGGGCAAAACCAGCAAGAGATGCCACCTGGAGCACTCTGCCAGGTCCTGGGCATGCTGAGGCTCATGAGGCTGTGCATCCTTGGAGAGCTGCTCTGGCAATGGTCTGCTGGTCAGCACTCAGGATGAACCTGAATTCCAGCTCCGAAAGCTCTGCACACAGCAGCAGGGACCTGTGCTTGGTGCCTCAGCTCTCCCAGCTGGGGCTGCTCTGGTTTGGGGTGCAGAGCTGCACCCCTGGGCTCCATCACTGACCTCCATCATTCCCTCAGTCATTGCCAGGGAATATCCTGAGCTGGAGGGACCTCACAAAGATCACTGGGTGATGCTGCACTCAGTTTCACTCCTTTAGAATAAAGCTGCAAGGGCCACGTGCCTCTAACAGGGCATGGGCTGTGGAGTAAAAATGTTTCGAATCTTCAAAGAAGGGGAAACTCCTGATTGCCAGGAACATGAGGTTCCCATTTGTCCCAGCAAGGCGAGGCATTGAGAACTGAAGGGAACCAGGTAAATGTCACCTCTGACTGTCTCGACATAAAAAGGTTCTCACAGGTTTTTCCTCAGGAAGAAGCTGCTGTGGGAGGAGTGAGAACATGTTTTGAAGTTTCTCCCTGCCTCTTCCTAAGGGCCCAAGGCCACTGGTATCCTCAGCCAGGCGCCAGCATCTCCTGCTTCCCCCAGAAACATTTCTGGGGGGTAGAGATAAAATTTAATAACTTATGATGGACAAAGCCATTCTTGCGGTTGCCAAATCATCTGCTTAGAGACAAGGGGATGCTGAAAGGGGAGAGGTACCCGGTGACAGTCACAGCTATGGGCTCATTAGTACCAGATCTTGAGGGATGATGAGAGGAATGAGGCTCCTCAGGAAGGAGGAGTGAGGAAATTTTTACTCCTTGCTTACACCAATGACCCCAAACCTGACTCCTTTCTCCAGGCTAGTGACACACCCGAGGTTTTCAAGACTTGGGGAATGCTGCCCATGGAGGAGGAGAGCTTTTGGTGTTTCTTTGCAGCTCATGGGTGGAAATGTCTCTCTGACTGAGTTCTCCAGCCCCTGCACGTGTATTACATCCTGGGAATGATTTCTAGCTGTTTCCTAGGACACAATATCTCTGTAGGCTCACACTGACACAGCTCAGGCCATGGGCTGGATTTCCAGCTAAATTCTGGATTCCAGCAAAATTTCCAACAAAAAGCTGGATTCCAGCTAAATTCTCCCAGAACAAAGCTGTGGGCCACCCAACAATCTCTACACACTGCATGGACCTGTCTTTCACACCGTGATCCCCAACCCCAATGACTCAAATATGTCCTGGTATTATCTGTTCATGGTATTATCCATGCCACCATGGTATCTGGGATTTAAAAAACAACTGGAGGTGTTTTTGGCGTCACCACTACCTCTTTTGCTTGGCCCTAAAAGGTCTTGGCATGTCCCATGGGGCTGGGAATGGCCACAGACCTGCTGCCCACTCTGCTCCCACCCACGCCTCTCCTGAGGGCCAGGAGGAGCAGCAGCTTGGTCTCCATGGCCCCACCACAGCTCCCCATCTCCTCCTTCTCTTTTAGCAGCAGTAACCAGGCAGCCAAAGTGTTGGACACGTCTCTGAGGGAGCTTTGTTGGCCTCAGCTCCTCCTGTCAGCACTCACAGGCAGCATTTCGCTGACCTTTTCCCATCTGTGCCCCATTTGTTCCCCTACATTACGGCTGTAATGGGATGGGAGCATGTGGAAAAGGGTTGGACCTGTGTCAAAATACCTCCCCTGCTCACTGGAGGTTACATCCACAGCCTGAGCCACCCCTGGACCTCCCTCAGAGCTGCCTGGCTGGGGACAGGGCGATGTCAGGGAGTTTCCAAGAATCCAGCTGGGCTGAAATTCCCCTCTCGGCTTCTCCATCCTGCTGCCACCAGCGAGCCCGGACCCCCAGCTCTGGGTTTACAGCACAGGGACCTTCCCTTTGTGCTGTGCTCTCTGTGCCCAGAGCTGGGGCAGGGCCCCCCTGCAGAGCTCCAGGGCTGCACTTGGGCTCTCCTCTCTCTGGACAATGTGAAGGACCACATCCTTCCCTGGCCCCTCAATAAAACACAACCCACAAACCCTCCGCAGCTCCATCCATTTGCCTTTAGCTCCTGCAGTGCCACTGCTGCCGGGCTCCCGGCATTGTCTGGCTGCACCGTGGAGCAGCAGGATTATTCCAGCCACCCCCAAAGCCATTACCAAGGTGATCAGACCCCGTTCTTGCCACACTTTTTTTTCCTTGGGCACACCCAGACACTTCCTCCCCACCACAGGAATAAACATTTCTCTCGTTTCTGTCCCACAGCAGAAAGGATCTGTTTTGATGTTGCTGCCAAAACATTCCCTATCCAGCAGGAAAATACCCAGGCAGGTTGTGCCAGCAGGACAGGGCACTGCCCCTCAGCATCCTTGGGGCCCTGCCACATGAGCAGCCCCCTGAAGGTCTCGAATTCACCAGAGATGGGTTTGGCCGGGGGGAAGGAAGCCCAGGTGAGCCCCAGTCCAGCCTGGCCTGGAGGGGTGTGGGACACCAGCACAGGGCACCAGGCTGAGGCTGAGCCCCACATTTAATTCCCCTGCCATGTTTTGGGGTGTGCTGAGCCCTGCAAGTGGGCCCCATCCCCAGAGCCTGCTCTATGCCTGCCTAAGGATCAGAGGATCAAGAAGACAATTGGAAAATGATGTTTTTTTAAGGGCATAGATCTCACCATGCCAGAGCCCACTGCATAAACCTCACCTCCACAGAGCAGACATTGAAAGCCTTCAATGGGGCCAAAGGAAACCTTTAATTTGTGTGCTCTGGGGGCATTGTCTGTGCCTGAGCAGCCAGGGAGCCCTGGACCAGATATTTCTGCCCTCCTGCTTCCTCAGCCTTCAAGAAATCTCCAAACATCACAGCATTTGCAACCTCAGCCCTACATGGGGCACCTCCTCACATCCCTCCAGAGCAGCAGACACTCTCTGGCACTTTGGTATTGTCAGAATCGACAAAAACATGCAAAACTTGGATCTGTGGATGAAATTCTGGGGAGAGTGTGTTCGACTCTCTCCTTTCCTGGGGATGCTGCTTGCCATGCCACTGGTGTCTGTGTCCTACATCCTCTGTATTGTTCCTTTGGGGTGAACTCTGAGGGGTTTGGGAGAAGGGAGTGGGGCAGACACCTGTCTGCAGCGTTTGTTCCTGAAAACAGGCACAGAAGACATTTTGCTCATGGGGACATTTTTGCTTCACAGGGGAAAACGAGACCTTTTTGTCAAGGAGGTTTTGGTTCCTCGCTCTGAGAGCTGAAACCCTCCTCGATGTGGGCATTAAATCCTGATTTCCATCACAGCCTGCGGCAGGTCAGGGGCTGGTGGGATGCTGAGAGCTGATGTCGTGGCCAGGTGTCCCTGCCCCACGCAGCTCCGGCCTTCAGATCCAGCCCTGGCATCCTGACCTGTTTGCCATGCCCGCACAGCGGTGCCCAGATCGGGGAGAAAAGGGATGGAAGGAATCAAAGTGCTGCTGTCTGTATTTCGGGAGCCTCCCCTGCCCCAGGCTGAGGGCCTGAAGTTCGGCAGCCACGCTCAGGACAAGGAAATAATTTAATTCTCCAGGAAAACCTGCTGTGATTTAGCCATTTCATGAACCTGCGGAGCTTTGAAACCCTTCCTGCGCGGGGACTTCTCCTTGTACCCTCAACCTTTCTCCTCTGGAATGGCACATTCTCATCCCCAGAATCCACAGTAATAAATGGATTATTAAAAAAAAAAAAGAAAAAAACCGAAAAAAGATCTCTTTCTTTCTGGATTCTAAATATTCCCAGACATGGCAGTCCATTCCCAAGTTCACTCCCACCTACTTCTTGCCATCTCCATGTTGGCACTGAAAGGATCTAATCCAGTAATAAAAAAGAGAGACTTTTCTGGAAAGGCGAAAATAACCAAAGAATCTCAGTAGCACCAAATTCCACCATCTCCCTCTTTTCCCTACGGATCATCAGGCTCACAGCCCCTACCTGGCACATACAGAAACTCAACAAGAGATATTCCAGCAAGAAAACCTACATAAAGAGAGAAATAAACTGAAATATTCTGTTATGCAACCACTGTCTGCTGGATTTAAATGACCTGGAATATCTAATTCTATATTTCTTGTTCTAAAGGGCTTTTAACTGCACACTGTATTCATTTATATAATGTTAGATTTATTTTTAAAATAAGTAACTCAGGTTACTTATCAGCCTTATTACAAGATACAACCAATTCTTTTAAAATATACATTTACTCGTTGGTGCAAGGAAATTAGTGACATTTCCATAATTAAAATGAACAAAATCCACCTTTGAGCAATTTTACTAATGAATGTTTTCTCAGGTGCCATTTGAGTTATTTGCCAGACTAAATTCACATGACAGAATACAACAAAAGAAGGGAAAGAAGTCCAAAAAACGCAGCAACGAAACAGAAAATAGAATTAAATTTTTCTTTAAAGGATCAATTGCAGTTTCATGGAAAGGAGGAAAATCCCTGTGGCAGAGCCATGCGAGCGGCAAAATTCCCATTGCAAAAGGAAATAAAACCGCATCCTTTCACATCTTAACCAAGAGCCCATCGCTACAGTGCCGAAAATGGAGAAATTAAGAGTGGTGGGGAAGCCTCCATTTGTGCAAAGGGAAACCCAGGCATGGTCCTTTCAAAATAACCCCCAAACTTTTCACTGATTTCATTAATTACAGGTCAAATCTGAGGAAATTATGCTTAGACTCCACCATCCAGCCATGGGCTGCTCCGCAGGGCGAGGGGTGAAAAGGAAGGAACACACAGCTCCCATGGCTAATAATTAATGAATTCATTAATCAATCATAGGGAGAGGAAGGGCGAGGGGAGGAAGGAATCTTACCACCAAATTGGGTAACCGGCTAAGACCTTTGTGCCATTGAAGAGAAACGATAGAATTAGTCCAAGCAGGTGGTAATCCATTAGTCCAGGCTGGTGCAAGGGGAAAATCGCCGTGAAGTTTTCAGAAAAACATGAAGTGCCAAAATGAAGAATCCCCCTCCTCCCAGGAAAAAAAAAAAAAAAAAAAAAAAAAAAAGGAGGGGGGGAAAAAGGGGGGAAAAAGAGTGAAGCCAAGTCCCTCGTGGCTCGGATGACTTTCGGGCTTGTCAGAAACACACCTCTCCAAGCCTTTCCCCCGTAGATCATCCAAAAGCGTCTATTAAAAAGTGCAGGGCTCGGGGATGTCAGCAGGCGGCCAATCAGACCGCATGGCCCAAGGTGAGGGATGAGGCTCAGCCCAGGGCTGTCAATCACCCTCTCCTCCCCCTCCACCCCACAACTTTGTTCCGAGCCCTCGCTGCCACTGACAAACCCTCTGTGCACCACACTCCACTGGGGCGCTGCGATTTGGGGGGAGGATTTTTTATTTTAATTTTCTTTTAATTTTTTTTCCCCCCAATTTTACTTGGAGCCCAGGATGTGCTGCCCCTGAATGCCAGGACTCGGCAAGGTAAGGATGAAGGGTGACCGTGGTGAGGGGTGGCTGTGATCGAGCTTAATCTCTCAGTGGTAGTGAGACAGAACTTGATCTTCAGGTGGACAGGGATGGGGGCACCGCGGGGTAGAAAACCCTCTGGATGTGGTGGTGTGAGCAAAACTGGTGATAAAGTTGAAATGAAACCTGCAGTTGAAATGAAACCTGCCCAGGTTTTCAGTGTGTGGGGGTGATGGATGGAGGGGGGAGCAGTGGCAGCCTGGCTTTCTATTGAGAAAAAAATGCCATGTCACAGTGAGAGGGGAGCAGGCAGATGGGGACGTGTCCCACACATGCATTGCTTGTGAAGTGCATCTCTGGATGCAGGAAGATCAAAATATTATCAAAACCCCACACATGTAACAAAAAAAACCCCTTAATCAGTTTCATGATTTGCAGATAGACCCAACAGAGATTTTCCTTAAAAGTCCTTGTTATTAGATAGCCAGTTTTACAGGAGCTATTGTGCAGTCAGAGGGGATGACTCAACAGAATGGGACAAAGAAATGGGAGAAGCCAAACGTGTTGTTTTTTCTCCTTAAGCATCTCAGCAAACAGAGCTCTGTTGCTGCCCAGGGTGGAACCACCTCGAGATCAGGTGCCTTAGGAGCAACCAACAAATCAGTTTATTTCAGAGCCATGGCAGTAGTGGAGTTTCAAGGTCCTGTCTTGGGCAGCTCAATGCATCTCATGGTTTTGAAAGCTCTGGACCTTCTCCTGATCTTAAAGCTCTGGGCACAAACAAATTCCTCGTTGTAGTTTAATTACACACTGGCACAGGGAAGCTGTGGCTGCCCCTGGATCCCTGGCAGTGCCCAAGGCCAGGCTGGATGGGGCTTGGAGCCACCTGGGACAGTGGGAGGTGACTGTGCCCATGGCAGGGGGTGGAATGGGATGAGCTTTAAGGTCCCTTCCAATCCAAACCATTCCATGATCCTGTGATGCACCTGCCCCTTGCTTCTGCCGTTGTTGGTTGCCAGCTGTCCCTGATTTGGGTGTGTTTGGATGCTGAGTTGGGGCAGTGCTGCTCTCAGAAGGGGTGGTTGCTGTCCTGGCCATCGCACACCCAAGGGAGGACACTCAGCAGCTGCTCACACTTCCCCTCTCCATCACTCCCTGCATCTGCTGCAGGGACTGTGAGGCCAAATTTCTCCAGGCTTACTCTGATGGGTTTTCCAGCTGACTATGACCCACCATAGATATTAAATATTCTTGTTCTCTTGTGGGATTTTGAATCCCAAAGGGGATGTTGGGTGTAGTCTGTCCTGGCAAATCTTCCTGGAGCCCAGATGGGTTTTGTTGAACTCAGTTGCCTGGGTCTAAGAAAGCAGTGATTGCCAAATGACGTTTGGGGACACATGGATTTAATCTGCTCCAGTAAATCAAACACTACCTGGAGATCTTCCCCAGATCTTGACATTTACTGCCCATATTTTTAACCATGAGGATGGACCCTGGTGTGGAGCAGGCCCAGCCAACTTACCCAGCCCTGAAGAGATTTTAGTCACAGCTTGGGGTTAGTGTGGGACAGGAACTATTCCAAATAGGCCCTTAAGATATGACCCCCCTGTTCTGGAGCTTGAGGGAGTTTTTCAGGATGGATGAAGGTGCCCCTGTCTGTCTCATTCCAGGGCCAGGGAATGGTCCCAGACACTCTTCCCTTACTGCCTAAAGAAAGCCCTGGGCTGTGTAAAATGCACTGAAGTGCCTGTGAGCTGCTCTGGCAAAAGCAGAACTGGAAGTGCTGCCCAGGTTTGTGTTGGTGGATGTTTGGAAGCTGCACTAACAGAATAAAGATTAAAAGCACTGAGGGACAGAACTTCCATCCCTGAAGTGTCACTTGCTAAAGAGGCAGCAAATGGAGAGACTGAAGGAGATGTCTCAGGGGATACTGCAGGTGGCTGAGCCCATGGGAGAGGACAAAAACCTCAGACACTGTAGCAATCCAGCTGGGGAAAGCTTTCGAAATCTGAATTGAGTTGTTGTTGGTTGGAGACCATCATCAACGTCTTGGTGAACCTGGCAGTGCTGGGTTGATGGTTGAGCTTGATGATCTTAAAGGTTTTTTCCAACCTTAATGATTGTGTGGTGGCTGAAACATTCCTGTCCGTCAGACATTGGGGAATACAAAATGCTCCTTATCCATTTCTGGGCACTGGCATTTATAAACCAAGCCAATAATGAACTACAGAGTGCTTCCTCTGCAGGAACCAGGAGGGAATGTGACCCTAGACCCAAATCCAGAGGCTTTATTTGTTGTTGTGGTCAGGCAGACATCTTAGCGTGCCTCGGAAGGGCTGTGTTACAGCAAGAGCAGAGATACAGAGCTCCCCCACACCAATGTGATGCGGCCATGGGCAGGTTCTCAAAGATGCATGGTAAAGGGCTGATCCCAAGCACACTGAATTCATGGGAATGCTCTCCATGGCTCCAACAGGTGTCTGAGAAAGTTTCTGGAGATCCTCATCCCTCTAAATCCTTTAACTTCTCCATTCCACTGCTCTCTGAACAGCCGTTTGTCCCAGCATCATAAGTAATTTGTGTTACTCCACTTTTTTGCAAGGAGACTGTGTTTGGAGTATGTCTGCAATTGCTTTGGATTGGAGATGCTGGGAGCAGAAGGTCCTGCCTGTCCCTAACCCAGCTACAGGAGACTCTTTGCTCTGAGTTTCTCCCAGTGGAATGAGTAGAAAAACGAGCGGAAAAACAATGGCAGTTCTCAGCTGTGTCTCAGTTGTGTCAGCCTTGATCCCCAAAGCCTTGAGACAGCAGGCACGGCTCCCCAGGGAGGAGGACCTGTCTCCCAGGGATGAAGACTCCATTGTCTGTGAAGGGAACAGAATCACTTTGAGTCTTCTCTGCTGTGAAATGAAAATCTGATGCGTACATGCTAAAATTATCCTGGACATATTTCATGCTAGCCTGAACAAATATTTATAAGTTCTACAGCAAACATTAATTTTAAATGTAATTTCTAAGAGCAAATGACAGTTACCCAAAAGAGTACAATTTCAAAATTTGACTCATAGATACCTCCTTGTGCTGCTGAGTGACAGTTTTATTAACTGAGGGTCTTTTCAATCACATCACTCTGTCTAGTTTGGCAATATTGACTCTCATAGCCCAGTTTCAATATGCCCAGAAATGAAAGGAATTGAGGAAGTCAGAGGTTTGGCTGCTCAAGAGAAGTCCTGCTGCCTTTACAATGTCAGTACAGAGATCCGTGTGTGACGTGGGACATTGTGGCACTGCAAACTCGGCTGCTGGAGGTGCTGAGGCATCCAAAGGGATCCTTTGGTTTATTGCAATAGCACTCCAGCAAGGGAGCATTGTGATCACATTGGAAACGTGCCCCTCCTCTCCCTTGGGCTCTAACTGTGCCACTTTGCCTTCTTTTAGCTTTTCTTCCTTTCTCCATCTGAATCTACCAGCAGGAAGAAGCCAAGTGCCTGGGGAAGGTGATGGGACCGTGGAGTCTCCTGGATTTGTGCTCAACATGGATTTCAATGTGTGGAACCCCTGAGGAGTGAGAGGCTCCAGCTGCTCAGACCCCTCCTGGTGGAGTCCCTCAGGGTCAGGGGGATATGAAGAGGACAACCCACACCTCACAGCCAAGGGCAAGAGATGGATGGCTGGGATGAGCTCTCAGAGGGGGTTTAGACCCTTGGCTCAGAGTTTTGGGGATGGTGGGGGATGTACAAGGCCTGTGGTGCAGCCTTAAGCAATGAGAGGGGTCAGAGGGCCTCTGGTCCCCTTGGACCTTCTGGTCCACCCCAGGTCACATAGGTGAAGGGTGGCCTAAGTGGGTGCTAAGGTTGAATTTCACTTCTGGGCATGGCCAGGAGCAGGAACTGGAGGTGAATCTCTCGGACAATGGTCTTTTAAGGGTCAGCAAGTCCTAAAACAAGTTGCGTTTGTTGGTTTGAAGACCTAAATTTTGTTGTTACAGTCTGAAGTGGAGGTAAAATAGGACATTAGTAGTCTGATGGCTCATCAGTTTTAAGTAAATAATTATAGAAAATCTGTAAAGAGCTGAGGAAGTTCTTTCTCAAAGCCTGATGAACTGTATGACTCCTTACATCTTAAACTACTGAAATCCTGAGTATTTCTGAGGGCTCTGTCTGCTGCTAACCTGTGACAGGTAACATTACCATTCCCTCTACACTTCCCTGTTCCTCATTTTTCTTGGCCAAACCTCTCTCCTGGATCTTTGTATTCTCTGTGGCTCTTGCAGGCTCTGCTCCTCTGCTGTTAGTGGCTCTTCACCTCTGCTGGGAATGCTGTGAGTTTGTGTTACCTGGGCAGAGCTATAACACCTCTGAGATTGGCAAAACCCCTTGCCACTGCTTTTACTGTTTTAGCAATAATTTCATGGCTCTTTTTTCCCCCTGCAAATAGCCTTTACCTCACTCCATTTATTTACAAAGTGTTCTAAGCTGATGATATAAAATTCTCCCACATGGGATATTTTTTGTCTACCAGTGATGGTAGAAACTCTTTTCAGCCAGTTTCCTGCAATTCCCAGTCTTGTGGCCAAGGCCCTGGGATTTCTGGTTTGTTTGATTTTTTTTTTATTTTTTTCCATTAAAAAGGGAAATCAAAAGATATATTTTGTTTAAAATTAGATTTAAAAAAATATATATTTTTATTAAAACTGAAAGGTTTCATTTTAAAACTTCAGCAGCGTAACCTGCTGTAGTACCTGTTCTCTGATCCAAATCAAGAAACTTGTGTTGTGTTCTCAACTTTCCCAAGAGCTCCTCATATGATTTTGCTGGCCCAGGTTCTTTATCTGTCCCAGGATTTCTTGTAAACCTGGGGAAATCACATTTTCTGTGTGTATCCCATTAGCTCCTCCAGGAAGAGCTCCCCCTCTGTGCAGCCCTGAGCCAGAACATCAAGGGACAGCTGTGAATCACAGGCTTGGTAAATACTGAGCTGATGAAGAGAAGAGCAGAACTGGAATTCCCGATTTCATATCTGAAGGGCAGAAAAAGGAGAAATGGTGCTGCCTGAGGTGCAGTTGTCCTCCTTTCTAGTCACAAATATCCGCTGTGGCCAAGGACTCACAGGAAATGAGTGAGGTGCTGACTGCTGGCTCCTCCAGCACTGCCAGAAATCCTCTAAGGACACTTCACCTCAGTGCCTGGGTGACCATGAACTGCAGCAGTTACAGACTGTCAATGAAAACACCTTTCTTTCACTGTCATCTACTTCAGTTCCTTCTGCACCTCATACTTCAAACTCCATTAGATTTTCAGATCTTTCCTCTGTTTTGTCAAGGAGATGTTCAGAAAAAAACCCAAACAAACAAACCACCAAACCCTAATGAAAGCCTAACACATGGGTTTTAGTGGCTATGGCAACGTGGAGCACAGAGAGTGAGCAACGAAACTCATCTCAAACTTCAGTAAATACAAGGACTTTATTATGTTTGACTGGCACAGATTTGCCTGAAATAACGTTGGCATCATGTGGGGTCACTGCTCTGGGCTTACAGAGCTTGGGATGCAGCTTTAAAGTGTTCTGTGTTCACCTTCTGCTCTTCTGTCCTCATCATCCCTGCTCCAAGTAATCCCCACTCTCCTCTGAAGTAAAGGGAAATCTAAGTCTGGTCTAGTTGGACACTTTTCCCACCAGCCATCAGCTCTTAGTGGGAAAATTATTTCCAGATGCCATTTAGGGCTCTGTTCAATCTTCACCTGAGCCACTTAGGGCAGTCTAAGGCCTGTGGGAAAGGTCTCAGAAGGTTTTCTTGCACAACAATGTGATTTTTTCACCGACTTGATGCAGTAGCTGGGCATACTGGGGAGGCATGAGTGGGATGGGTGAGTCTGTGCAGACCCCCTACGTGTGTGTGTGAGGGGTCTGTGGGTGAACGGGAGGGAGGAGGGCTGGGTGAGGGTGGGTGAGGATGTGCCAGAGGTGGGACAGGTCTGGCTGCTGGGGGAGCAGTCTCAGGGCTCTCTTGGGAGCAGCTCCACTACACAAAGCACTGTAAGGCCAGCTCGTGGTGTCCCTCTGAAGCTGGAAGGGAAGGGAAATTTTCACCTCATGTTTGGGGCAGCCTGGATGCATGGGAGAGGCTGAGCTGCCTCTCAGGGCTGCAGTAAATCTAACTAATTGGACAAGCTGAGCACATGAAGAAACTACGCCCCAGGTCCTGGGCTTGTTTAAGGCAGCTCTGCTTACCTTGACATCTGCAGGAATGCATCCCAGGCATGGGGGAGGGATGGAGAGCAGAGGGACCAGAGTCATTCATCCCTTTCCTTCTCTCCTTCCCCAGGACTCCAGCCCAGCAGTATCCCAGAGATTGGGAGAAGAATGAGACCAGCTATTTTTTGCTGCAGGCTGTTATTTTCCACGATGTTGTAGCTGGAAATCGTGGGGCCCTGTGATGTGGGTGAGTGCCTGTGCTGCTGGAGGGAAAGGAGATCCATGGATTTCCATCAGTGCTGTGCTCTCCCTGGGCTGTGGCTAGGTGTGAGTGCCTTGGAGCACTTCGAGGATTGGAGACCTTCCCCTCGCTGAGCTGCTGTGCCCACAGAAAATGTTTCCATCTGGAATCATGGGATGAGACTGAAAGAATGTCCTGAATTGGAAGGGACCCACATGGATCATTGATCCAGCTCCTGGCCCTGCACAGACACCCCAGCAATCCCACCCTGTGCACCCCTGGCAGCGCTGTCCAAACCCTCCTGGAGCTCTGGCAGCCTCGGGCCGGGGCCATTCCCTGGGGAGCCTGGGCAGTGCCAGCACCCTCTGGGGGAAGAACCTTTCCCTGCGATCCATTCCAACAGCCCTGGCACAGCTCCAGCCATCCCCTCAGGTCCTGGCCCCGGTCACAGAGAGCAGAGATGGAGCCTCACCCCCGAGAGCCCGGATCTGCTCCCACCCCAGCCCTGACCATGCCGCTGGGGTGGTGTCACAGCCCAGCTCAGGCAGCACAGCACAGGGGGTTTGCTTTTGTTCCCTGGCTCCAAGTCACTGCTCTCATCATGCCATCCGTGCTGCCAGGGAGGGATGGGTGACACAGAGCACAGATCTTGCATCCTGGGCTGTCCCCTTCCCTCACAGGTGTGTGAGGTGCTGCAGCTGGCATGGCTGTGCCAGGGCAGGGGCTCTGCAGGTCCCCATCTGCCCCTTCTGTGCCCCAGCACTTGGAGCAGGAGGGACTCTGCTCAGCGCTGGGCCTGTGCCAGGCTGGACTGCCCCACGCCCCTCCTGGACAGCCCAGCCTGGAGGGACCGGAGAATCCTCGATTTTGTCTGGGCACTCCGAGCTTGTTGGGCTGAACTGGGAGAAGCTGAAACACTGGGCAGGAATGAAAATTTTCCTGATGTGAAGCTGGGCTGGGCTTTACTGAGCTGGGGCTGAGTTTGGACTGGGCTTTGCTGGGCTGGGGCTGAGCTTTGCTGGTGCAGGGGATGAGAAGCGGCGAGGGCAGCTGGCTGGAGGCTGGCAGGAGGTCTGGAGCAGAGCCTGCGGAGCAGCCTGGTGGGGATTCAATCCGGGAAGTTTTAATGACACAACAACAACAACAACAAAAGAGGAAAGAGGGGAAAGGAAGAAAAGGCTCCTGCAGGGCTGGTTGCCACGGAGACCCCAAGGAAGTTTGAACCAGTCCTGCTCTTTTCACAGCCGCCTTTGAGCCAAGGAGGGAATTATGGCTGGTGATAAAAGGGGACATGTGGCCCTTTGCTCACAGGGACCGGCCTCTGCAGTTATGAGCCTTCAGCTCATTTTCTCTCTTGTCCCCTCCTGCAATTATACATTCGGATCTCAGGAAAATAAAAAAGGGGGGTGAGGGGGGAATGAAATCTAGGACAAGCTGTGCATCCTTTGCCCTCGGGACCCATCCCCACAGGGCAGATCGCTGCCTCTTCCAGCCCATTATTCCCCCAGCACAACCCTCCTCCCCGGCTTCCTCTGCTCTTAGGGAATGTTTCTATGCTCAGAGCTGACAAACAGCTCACCCTGCCTGTCCTCACACCAGCCCCAGCTCCCAGACAGCCTCCACGAGGAAGGAGTCTGAGGCCTGTTCCAGGGAAGCTGGACAGAGTTTCCTTGCTTGTCACAGGTCTTGGGCTTTTGAGAGGGATCTGGCTGACCAAGTGCCAGGAATTGAAGTGAGAGGGAAAAATTCAGCTCTGTGCTGCCTCCTCTGAGTTCTCCAGTGACAATTGCATAATTAAAGCCTCAAAGTTGGGTTGTAGAGCTCAGATTGTGTTCTTGGGTCTTCCTCCTCTTGGGGTCAGTGATGCCTTGGGAAGGCTGACCTGGAAGAGAGACTGGACAGAGATAGAGAATAAAGTAGATATTTATTAAAAAGGCTTTAGGGTACACCTTGGGCAGGGTCTGGCCAGGGCTACACCCAAGGTGGACCCAAAATAGTCACAAAATGGTCACAAAATGGATGACTGGTCATGAGGTCTCACACTTTTATAAGTTTTGGTCCATTTGCATATTGAGGTTTAATTGTCCAATTACAGCTTCAGGTTATGAAGTCCTATCCTTCCTGTTCCTCCTCCAGCCCACTGTTGTTTGTGATTTTGGGCCTGAAAGTTGTCCTTGGTCTTCATCAGGAAAAGGATTTGTTTTGTCTGCCTGCTCTGTGAGGAGAGCCGAGTGACACCGAATGTGAGGCTCAGAGCTGTACCCCTAGGCAGCACAGAATCTGAAAAACAATGAAAGCTCAAACTTAAGGCATCATTAGAGCTGGGTGCTTCCATCCCAGCCCGTAGGGGATGTGCTGCTCAGGCCCAGTGGGTGTCACACATGAGGGACAAACAGGCAAAGGGAAGGACGTGGTGCCAGCAAGGGAAATGTCTCCTGCAGGGGTAGGACAGCACTGGGAGCCCTGCGCAGCTCAGCTGGGTCAGCAGAGCCCAATTCTGCTTTTTCATGGATCATTGAGGGTATTCAGGTCTTCCTGGACCTTCGGTGCTGGGAGGGTTGTGGTGAGCTGTGAGAGAGGACAGGGATGGTGACCGAGCCTGGATCTGCTCTCCCTCCTCAGGACATTGCTCCAGAGCCCCTTTACCTCTGTGGTGCTGAGCTGAGGTGTTGAATGATGTGACGTGCATGTGGCAGAGGGACAGAGGCCAGGCCAGGGTCCTGCTCTGGCTCTCACCCTTCAGCCTTGCTGCTGCTGAGAGCAGGGCCAGGCACTGAGTGGGGCTGGAGGGTCCAAGTGCCAATGTAGGGTATGATTGTGCAGATCTCACTTTGTTCCCATCAGCTTCTTGAGGTTTTTTTAAAAACCCAGAACTGTGTTTGAAAGGATCTTATTACCCAGAGAGTCTGTGGGGTCTCCATCCTTGGAGACTCTGGAGACTTGGGCAGACAAAACAGTGGGGACCTTCCAGCATTAGTCTTGGATTAGAGACCTCCAAAGCCTCCTTCCCTCCAGCACTTCTGGGAGAAGAAGATGCTGTATTGCTTGATAAATATTGATTAGTTCAGCTTTTGTGTGTGATAATAACACAAAACACTGAAATAGTCCAGAGCACCTTCTCAGGAATCCTCCCAGCGATGGCCACAAAGCCAGGATCCTGCTCCCTCCTTCTCCCAGCTCCATGCAGCAGCAAAGGCGGTGACACACTGCACGGGGCAAGCAGAATTACACCTCTGAAAAGCTGTCCTGGGAGTGGGCACAGCCCTGGGATCCCAGCAGCAATTCAGACACAGACCCTGCCAGCTCAGCAGCAGCTGAGTGATGCCCACCAGCCACCCCACTCCCAGTGAAGAATCTCTCAGCTCAGGAAGATCTGACCTTTAATGAAGGCAGGTTAATATCTTTAAATGAAGACCACCAGCTGCATCAATTGACGCTCAGTTGGACAAATGTTTGCAGACAGGTTTTTTGCTGCCTTTGACAGATTTTCATGTTCTGGGCAGCTGTACCTCCCATTTCCACTGTACTCCCTGGACGCACAATCCTGCATCCCACCCTCCTCCCACCCAAACAGCCCCTCACTCCCCAGCTCCTGCTATGGTCCTGCTTTGAAGGACAGCTGATAATTTCCAGGCTCTGTGCTTGGCACTTCTGCAGGGCTTTGCCTGCTGTCTTCAGACAAAAATAAAAGGAACTTGCACCCCTCAGAGTGTCTGAGCATCATTCTTCCCGTCATGGAGCTTGACAAGTGTGCCACCCTTGGAGGACTCACTGCAGGGCAAGCTGGAACTTCATGGAGCTAGAAAGATCCCAGAGCTTCACTTCTGATCCCTCTTCTGTTCCAGAACAAGTCAAAAAAGCCAACTGGAACATCCCCCATCAATGTGGTCCTCTCTGTGCCCATCCCACACAGTTCCCAGTCCAAAGGGAATGGTGGGGGTTCCTCAGGTGAGGGCTCCTCAGGTGAGGGTTCCTCAGGTGAGGGTTCCTCAGGTGGGGGCTTCTCAGACTCTCCTTGGTCACTGCTCTGGCTTAAAATTCTCTCTCCCTGTGTCATCACAGCCACATGTTCCCCACCTCAAGTTACCCCCTCAGCTACCCTGGTGTCCTGTTTGTGGGGTAAGTGGTGAGTCACAGCTGTAAAAATCACCTTTATTGGAGGAAAAATCTATTTACCTCAGAACCACCTTTATCTACTGCTCTATTGTTTTATTATCACATTTTTGTTGGAAAATCTGTTCAGGAGGGAGAATTTCTGTGTGCTGGAGCAGGATCCCTGTCTCTATGATCATGAGAGTGTGTGTTTGGGATTCAAAAAGGGCACAAGCAGCATCTCGTGTCCTGCTCACACTTTTGCAACCAGTGGCTGACTCTCAATCACTTGAGTTTCTCAAAGACAATCTTAATTTGACAGAAAGACTCTCCTGAAATGTGGTGCACTCCCTGTGCTGAGCTGCCGAGCAGATGCCTCCAACCTGAGCTCCCTGTCCTGGGGAAGAAGCTGCACTGGATGGGGACCTTTCCAGGAGAGCTCGGGACAGTGGGACACAAGTGCCATCCAGTGGGCTGTGACAGCTGCCCGGGCACCACAGTCACAGGGGGTTGGGTGGGAAGGGACCCTACAGACCATCCCCTGCCATGGCAGGGACACCTCCCACTGTCCCAGGGGGCTCCAAACCCCGTCCAGGCTGGCCTTGGGCACTGCCAGGGATCCAGGGGCAGCCACTGCTGCTCTGGGGACGCTGCTCTGTGTCCATTTGTGTGGGGGTTGAAGCCCTGGGTCACTGATTCTCCCCTGGTCCCACCACAGACAAGCCTGGGCTGTCCAGCACAGCACAGGTACAGGTTCTAGCCCCAAATCACCTTCCCCAGGGCCGGGGGCGCTTGGCAGTGCCCATCACAGCTCTGAGGATGCAGGAGGATAATGAGTCTGGAAGAACAACCCCTGAAGGACAAGGCCGTTGCACCCCAGCTCTGTGGGATGGAAGTGCTCCCGGTGATGGGGGGAAGCAAACCCCAAGTGCCCCGTCGGGTGTGAGCTCCGTGTCAGTGCGGAGTGAGGGGGTCCCCGAGAGCAGACTCCCCTCACCTGGGGTGCCTGGGGCAGAAAAGGGCGGTGGGGTGGGGAAGAGCAGCAACTCCCTTCCCTTTCCCGGGCGTCCGGGAGGATTTCTGCGGAGGAGCGGCGATCCTCGGGGGCACAGTACCATCTGCTGGCAGCGGGGCAGCCCGCGGAGGAAAGCTCGGCTTTACCCAGAATCAGAGCAGGGCTCCGTTTGCCGGCGCTTCAGCACAATTTAACTCGTTGCGGTTACAAATTTAGGCTTCAAATTCGACGCACCCCTGTGAGGGGGAGATCTCCCCCTGGGACAGTCGGAGTGGCAAATTCAGGCTGTGATGTTTTCTGTCTGCAGAAGGAAGGAAAAAAAATCCCCCGACAGAGCTCACTTTGCCAAATTCGTGTGGAAGGCTTATAATAATTTTTTTTTTCTGGTAGCTGGAGCTTAAATATTAATTTATTCAGCCCTTAACCTCTTCTTTTCTGGGTGGGCATCACATCAGCACTCCCTGCCTTCCCTCTCAACCACAATTTATTCCTGTTCTGTCCTTTTCTATTCCTCCCAGCACCGTGCTTTGCCTCTGAGTCTCCCAGGCTCTACCCCACTTCCATTTATTTGCTAAAGCAAGAGCAGATGATCGATTTGAGGCTGTTTGTAGTTCATTCCTGCTCTCAGAACCCTCCAGTCTGGCATCCACATCCACTTTGTTTCCTCTCAATCACTTCCCTGCTCCTGTGCGTGGCTGTCTGTCCTCCACACAGCGGTGTCTGGAGGGTGCAGCTCACTGAAAAGGAAGCTCAGAGCACGTAGCCACTGGCCCACACGCTGTGGCCAGGAAACTGTGGTTGACAGCAAACCCAGAGGATTCAAAACACAGCTCCCAAAAGCATTTGTTAAGTGGCATGGGTTCACAAATGATCCAGGACTTGGTCCCACTGCTGGAATGTGGTCCCACTGGTTGGGGATGGGTAAGGGGCAAGACAGGCCCTGCTTGGCTGCACTGCTTGGATTTTGTTCCCCTGAGCCTGACTCATTTCTAAAATGCACCTGATTGAGGAGGTGTTTGGTGCTTTGGAAATCACAGTTTGTGCCTCCCTGCAAAGCCATCAGCTCGTCCCAGGGCAGTGCCTGGAGCTGCAGGCCCAGCTGGGTTCCCTGGGGACAGGACCCATCTGGAGCCCCTGGGGTAGAACTGAGCTCAGCCCAGCTCAGCTCACCCCAGCTCAGCTGAGCCTGGCTGGCAGGGCAGGGCTCAGCCTGAGGGGGTTCTCCTGCCCAGTCCCTGCCCTGGCTCAGGGCTTGCCCACCAGGACAGTGTGGGACAGGATGTGCTCAGGGGAAGCTCCCAGGGTGGTGGGAGCTCAGCAGTGACATAAGCAGGGAGCTGGTCCCCACATCTCCTCTGCCCCTCTGCCGGAGGCTGGGTATCCCCAAACATTCCCCCTGGAACCAGCTGGGGGCCCACAGGGCTCTCCAGATCACTGATTATGCAGAATTATGCAAATATGGTGTCAAACAGTGGTCAGGACTGCAGCTGGGAGCAGAGGGGATGAAGAAAGGATGGGGAGAGTGATTCCTCTTTAGGCAGCACCGAGCTCTTAGGCTGGCTCAGTTTGTCATTGATTCCCTTCTTGAAGCCCAGCAGCTCCATGTGGACTGATGGAGTATTAATTGGGATCAACAGTCCTTCTCCATCCAGCCAAGAGACCTCCATGAAGGCTTCTGTGGGCTGCTGGCCTTTTCCTAGGACCTCCGCAAGACTGACCAGGAGGGAGGAGCTCCTCTCTGTTCTCCTGTTTTCCCCAGGGTACAAGGACTATCCTGGCCCTGCTCTTCAATCCTGTCCTGAGCAATCACAGAGTGGTTTGGGCTGGGAGGAACCTTCAAAGACCATCTACTTTTATCCTTCTGCAATGGGCAGGGTTATTTTCAACAAAACCAGGGTGCTCCAACCCTTGTCTCACCTGGCCTGGGACACTTCCAGGGATGGAGCAGACACAGCTTCTCTGTGCCAGGGCCTCACCACCCTTATTTTTTCTTTGATCTAGTCTGAATGTACCCTCTTTTAGTTTAAAACCATCACCCCTTGTCTGAGCACAACAGGCGCTACTGAGAGAGGCAGCTCTGCTTTCCTCCTCATTTTGGGTCTTCATCACAGGCTCAAAAAACGGTTTGGGTTGAAGGGGGCCTTGAAGATCATCAAGTTCCAACCCCATGCAGTGGACAGGGACCTGTTTGTGCCTCACTGTCAGGCTGCAGCCTCACCAACCTCCTGGGTGGCCCAGCACAGGCCATTGTCCTTTCTACTGGGACCAGCAACACCACCATGGCTCACTTCAAAATATCCTGAGGAATATCTGATTCCTCCCTCTCCCTGTCCTGCCTTACTGCACAGGCAGGGACCTTTCACTGTCAAAGGAAGTTGGAAATCCAGGATTTCAATTTCTGTCAGGTCCCAGCTGGGTTTAGGTTGGAGCCCCTTGTGGTGTGGTGCTGTTCACAGTGCAGGTCATGGCACCCCTCACTCAGCTGCCGTTTGTGGTGAGAGGCAGACCCTGGAGAACACGTATGGACTCTGAGTCTTGGACTTCAGCTCCTCTGGACACTCCCGATGCTTCTCCTTTCATCTCTGTCCACCTCACCTGAGGGCCCCGGGACACCTCAGGAGTGTCCCCTGCCTGGCTGAGCCTCTCTCCATGGCACAAACAGGAACATGGGGCTCTTCCCACCCCCACTGGAGACTGTGGATCCAACCCTGACCTGGTGCATCTCCAGACAAAGCTACACCAGGAAATCCCCACCAGGTACTTGGATGCTGACAGGGAGCAGTGGGCTTTTCCCAAGGAGTCTCATCATGTTCCCTTCTGCCTTTCATCTTCCCAAGGGTTGCATGTTTCTGATCTGTGACATGTCCCCTGCTTTCATTTTTGCCACCTTTGTAATTTGATTTTTCTTTTGATCTGTTTCACAATTTCCCCAATTTTCTGTTTAGATTTTGAAATTTGGCTCCTGCCCAGCAGCAACACTGTGCAAAAGCAGATTCCTTGGGAAAATCACAGGAACAGAATGTGCACGTAACGAGACTTCTCCTGAAAAATTTCCCAGACAGCAAGAATTTGCAGCCTAGGGATTTCCCCAGCCCAAGGTAGTGTTGATGGCTTTAGTAACGGTGGGGGTTTTTCCTTCCATAAATCTACATGGTTTCCCCTTCAACTGCAGGTGAACATTTGGCTTCTGTGACTTGGCGTCACCTGCAGTCCCAGATCTCCTGGTGACAATGTCCTGGGACAGCATCTGGGGAGGGGGGGGTGGTGTTATTTAAAATCCTAATTAACTTGATGTCACAATAATTGTAAATTCCTGTCCACTCTCTGGAAGAGTGAGAGGTCTGGACAAGCTCTGTTGTTCCTGCATCCATCTCTCATCCAAGCTGAGGGATCCCAATCCCTTAGCTCCTTCTCCAGATCTCTGGCTCTGATCCTGCTGCTGTGACTCTCCACACCTTTCCCTCTTCCACAGCACCCCGGGCTGAGGTGGGAGGTGGGAGAGGGATCTGTGCCTGGACCTCCATTAAAGCACCATGAAATCTGGCTGCTCACAGGCAACAGCTGCTGCTCCTTGGCCTTCCCACTGGGATGAGCTGGGGAAAACCCCAAACCATCGAGGTACAGGATCACTGAGTGCTGGTGAAGCTGCAGAGCAAGGCTTGGGTGGAGAAGCAGCAGTGCTCCAGAACATTCCCTGCAATGAGCTGAGGGCTGATTCCCTCCTCAGCCTCCAGCTGGTGGAATAAGCCTCACTGTCACAGGATAATGCAGCGCAGTGGGCAGGGGAGGAGGGATCTGTCTCATGTCTGGGGTGGGAACATGGACATCTGAGCTAATTCATCATCTCCTTATGGACAATGTGTTTCCAATACATAACAAGGGCTTAGTTAAGCACAGCCTTCCATAAACCTATCATCTCAAACCTCCTGGACAGTCATCAAGGAGAACAGCACATCAGGAGACCAAAATAGGAAAAATAGAGAGAATATCTGCTGCCATGTTCTCCTCATTGCCAATGAAGACCCAGGAGAACCAGGGAAGGTGTTGGGAACTGTGGTGAAGGGAAGCAAATGTCCTGAGTGATGGGATGGCTGAGGAGGGGCTGGGGTCTCTCAAAAGGATGGATGCAATTCTTACTTGGGCTGGATGTAATTCCTAGCAGTCACGGAAAGGACTCTCCCAGCCTGGGCAGTCCAGGCACCCTTGGGGCACTCCCATGGCCAGGAGTCACAGTCTGGGGCAGTCCAGGTGTGTCTCACACTGGTGGGAGAGGGACTGAGCTCAGCAGAAGCAAGAGGACCATGCGCTGCCGAAGGTGCCTCAGGAGAAGTGTTTGGGGACAGGCAGTGCCATGTGACACCCCAGACCCTGAGGGTGTTGGGATACCAGGGAATCCCTCAGGCCTTGCTCCTGATTTTTGGCTTTTGTTGCTGTAAAGATCCTGTGTGGTGCCTGTGAAAGGCTGTGCCCAGCAGCTGCTGGCATGAGCTGCAGTGGTGGGAAGGAGACCATGAATTACTGCAGAAGATATGACCTGTCCCTTGGGATGGACAAACACACAGAATTCACAGAATGACCAGGTTGGAAGGGACCTCTAAGACTGAGTCCAACCCAGCCCTAACACCTCAAGTAAACCATGGCACCGAGTGCCACATCCAATCTTTTTTCAAACACATCCAGGGATGGTGATTCCACCACCTCCCTGTGCATATCATTCCAGAACTGTATCACTCTTTCCCTGAAAAACTTTTTCCCAATATCCAATCCGTATTTCCCTTGATGCAGCATAAGGCTGTGTCCTCTCATTCTGTCAGTGCTGCCTGGAGAAAGAAACCAACCCCACCTGACCACAGCCACTCTTCAGGAAGTTGTGGAGAGTGAAAAGGTCACCACTGAGTCTCCTTTTCTCCGGACAACTTCTATGGGCATGACAGAAATGTGAAATATTGCTTAGTTCTTGGGGATGGGATCCTCCAACTCTGTGCTCCATAGGAACCAAAACTGCAACTGAATTAGGAGGGGTGGCTGCATGGTGGTGTCACTTCCCTGTCACCTCCTCTTCTCTGGGGTGTTGTTGGGCAGTCCCTGAGAATGGAGCTTGAAAGCTTTTTGCTGCCCATCCCAAAGCTTTCTTCTCCTGAGAAGGGAAGGAGCTTTTTTTTTTTTGGTGGGCTGTACAAACCGTGGTGATTCCATGGGGTCCTGGATGCCCCCTTGAGTGTGGGACCTGCTGCCAGGCTCTCTGAGCGGGAGAGGGCTGTATGGACCAACTTACAACTCAGATGAGGAGAGGGGTTGAAAAAACTCTGGCTGGGAAAATGTGAGTATTATGCCCAATACATTTAATCAATACCTGAGTATCAGAAATTCCTGTGAAGTCAAATACAACATAAAAGAAACACTGAGTGGGAAATTTTTTGGGGGAGTTGCATGAATCCCTCAAAATGCCTTTTCTCCAAAATCTCACAATATTTGGCTCTTTGTGGTGAATCAAACAAAGCCAGCTGGCAACTGAAATTGGATTAAAATGTCCTTGATAAAAATCAGATAAAACTCCTTTGTGACCTGTAGGTGTGAAATCACTGCTGATGCAGGTACCTGCCCAGATGGCCACGGCACAGTGAACAGAGCAACAAGCAGCTGGCTCAGAGATTATCGGCTTTAGAAGAAACATGGCCATTGTGCCTTGGGAAATGCCCCTAAACCTGCTGTCAAACCAGCACAGATCAAAACAGCTCTGAAATAAAATAACTGAACTGGAGAGGCATCTACAATGACAAGCCCTGGAGCATGACCCCAGGAACTGGGATACAGGAACTTGCCAGGACAGAAGACAACTGCTCTTTCTCCAGGCTCTCCTAGGTTTTATTGGCTTGGGAGCTCCATGGCAAAGCCTGAGCCCTGGCCTTGCCCTGTGCAGTGGAACAGTGAGAGCTGCCTCACCCCCTCAGGTACCTGAGTTCTCAGGTACTCCTGCTGCCTTCCTATTTTCACCAGCTTTCCTCTCTCCTGATGAATTACAGCCTTGTTCTCCAGACTCCTCAGCACACCTGAGCCTCAGCCCTGCCTCTGGCAGAGCCTTTTCCCTTTGTGCTGTTGGAACAAAGTCCTGAGGCAGCTCAGAGCCACTCACATTCCTGCTCGTGGACTTGCTTCATGCCCAGCTCCACCACCTTGTCCTCCTCCAGGTCTGCCTGGTGTCTCTCCTGACATCTTCTTTTCTTCAGACACCAACTCACCTTCCCTTTATCCTCCTTCTGACCCAGCTCTTCACTGGCCAACCAGACTCCCGAGGTTCGCTGGATTTTCCCCAAGAGCAGCTCCAGGACAGTGCTCCTCCCTCCTTGCTTGGACACCTCCCCTCCCATGCTGGGCTCTCCCAGGCCACGCCAGGCAGGAATTGTGGGGCCAGGCCCTGCTACAGCAGCTGCCCAATAATCCAAGAAGGAAGAGAGGTCTGGGGACAAGAAGAGTGCTCACATTGTCCCACTCGCTGTCACTTGGACATCTCCTGCTGAAGACTCATCTCCAGCTGTCCTGCCATGAGAAGAGCAGAAGGCACAGCCAGGGCTGTCCTTCCTTAGCCCAACACCTCTGCCAGGCTCCCCTTTGCTGGCAGAAAGAAGCAGGACCAAGAAGGGCAGGTCACAGGCCCTCTCCATGGCCTCAGGGTGTGCTCAGCTTGCCCAGCAGCTCAGCCTGTTCTGCTGGCAGCTCTGCAGTGCAGATATGGCTTCAGCTGGGCTGTGGTGGGCACAGTCAGCCTCAGCTGTAACACCAGGGAGTGTGGCTGCTCCTCCATCTGCCCTCTAGCTCCCACCTGCCCCCAGACACTTCCACACAGCTCAGAATTCCCTCCCTCACACCAGCCAGAAGGGAAAATGTGTCCTGCCATCCATAATTCTTCCAATATAAACAGATACTGCTGGAGGCTTGAAAATGTGACCTCCAAACTGTGTGGGAAGGCACCTTGCTCACATCAGAGACACTTCCCAGGAGGTACCAGAGAAGTGTCTGGGCCCTCTGTCCCACCACTGCTGCACTGCCTCCCTTGTCAGCTCCCGTGAGCTCCTCTGTCCTTGGAATTCCCTGCCTGGGATAGAAGGGTTCAAACATCAGCACAGGATTGTTCTCTGTGGGCACTTCATGACCGGGGCCCTGGCCAGTCCCCTCCACCCTTCCTCAGCAGGTCTGGGTGGAGCTACACAGCCCAGTGGGGTCCAGGACTCTTTCCTTCCTCTGCGAGGCCTCCTGGCTCTCCTGGGACTCTGTGTGTTGGGCAGAGCAATATTGAGCTTCCAAAGAATTTGCAGAATTACTGGAAGCCCCTAACCTGCCACAGCTTTGCCCAGAGCCACCACCCCTGCCATTCCCTTTGGTGCATTGGCAGAGGTGCTGTGGGAACCCTGCCCTGCCCAGCAGAGCTCCCTTCCCCCGGCAGCACGGGGAGAGCACATCCAGGCAGGTCCCCGATACACTGAGGTGCTGAGCACCCAGGAGGGGCTTAAGGGTGTCACAGCTTCTCCCAGAGTCTGAGAAAAGGGACCTGGGCTGCTCTAGAACCCAAAGCATTGGGACTGTGGTGCTCCAGAGCACGCAGGTCTGGAGAGCAAGTCCCAGCAGCAGTGCAGAGGCTGCACTTCACTGTGACCTTCCCTGCTGAAGACATCAAGGCCTGGATGTGACACTGGGGACCATGGCATGCTGCTCTCCACGTGGTTCCACTCTCAGGGGGCTGCCCTCCTCCTGAGCTGCTCCCAGGATCTGCCTGGGGACATCTTGGCACTGTGGCTGAAAAATATTTGCAGATGTACAAATGCCTTCCCTGAGGTGGTCTCAGAAAATGCTGTTGTCCGTAATTCCTTGATGCCCAGGCTTGTATCCTCTGCATAATGTTGCGGTAGCAAGAAGTGAGTCAAAAAATGAGAGGGTTATCAAAAGCAACCCCCTCTCCCTGTCATTCCTATACAATTCACTGGAAAATGTGGGTGTTTCATCCCTGGAAGTGTCCAAGGCCAGGTCAGACAGGGCTTGGAGCAACCTGGGATAGTGGAAGGTGTCCCTGCCCATGTCAGGAGGTGGAACAGGATGGGCTGTAAGGGCCCTTCCAACCCAAACCATTCTGTGATCTTTTGAAAAATAGCACTGAAAGTGTTTCTTATACAAACATCCCTGGACAGGGATGACAAAATCAGGAAATCTCTGTGTCTCACCTGATGAGCCCTGCCAAGAGCAGGGAAGGAGAAGAACTTTTCAGAGGGGCAGGGAAACGAAACTTTGATGCTCCTTGAATATTTGGGCAACAAGGTTGAGATGAGGCTGCAGCTGAGCAGTTCATGGGGATTCAGGAGGGTCCTAGGACAGTCCTGGGTGCTGGGGAACTCTGAAAGGGCTGAAACAGTTACCCTGTCCTTCCTCACCCCATTTCCCACGGTATCTGCTACTCCCATCTCACCCCCTTCCCGAAGCCACAGACTTTTGTGACACTCAGCCATGCACCTTCCTCTGCTTCCCTTCCCAAACCACAGCCCTGCCCAACCTCCTGGGCCACCAGGGCCAGGGGGCACAGCCCAGCTCAGGACAGGGCACGGGAGGAGAGCAGGGCTCCCTCTTCCTACTGTAGCAGGACTGGAGTGAGATGGTGACTGTTCATGTTGTCCCTGCTTAACTCAATCCCTCTCCTAAAATCACCAGTCCTCGACAGCTCATCTCTGCCCCAGGGCTGAGGGATGCTCTGCCCTGGGGAAGTGCCAGAAGGGAAACAGAAAGGACAAGCCCAGGTGCATTCTGGAGAACAGCATTGGTCCCAGTAGCAGAGAACAGGTCTTTACCCTCCACATCCTGAGGCCCCCGAGGATCCTGCTGGGAGTCTCCATCTCTGGGAAGTGCTGGGATTCTCAGCCTCGCACACCTCTGTGCTGTTTGCCAAGCACCTCCCAGATCGCGGGGCCTGGAGGGGGTGGGAGGTGCCCCAGGGCACCTCCAGCTCGGCACAGAGCCCTTCTCATCCTCTGCCTGGGGGCTGGTTTCACGTGCCTGTCTGGACCCTTCCACACGCCACAGTCTGAGGGTTTCAGTGTTTTCAGAGGGAAGGCATTGCACCTTTATCCCAGTGGCCTCTCTTGGGTTCTGGAAATTTGCTTCTGAGTTCCTTTGTGGTTTGTGTAATTGCACTTGGGAGGATCAGGCTGGATGTTAAAGCCCCTTCCCCTGGAGGTTTGTGCATCTGTAGGATGAATGCCCAGGGGGGGTGTGTGGATGGAATCCTTGGGGGTCTGCAGGACTTGGCTGCTCAAAGCCACAGCCATCCTTGCCTCCATCTGCCAGCTGCCCGTCTCGGGTCGGGAGGTTTGTCTGGAGACCTCCAAAGTGTCCTTACCCCGGCACTTCTAGGAGATGTCACCTGTGCAATGCAGGTCTGGTTACACGTGTCTCTGGGAGCTGCTCCATGCCCTGTACCTGTCGGGATCGACATCCACGAACAGCAGAGCAGTGGGCCGGAGCAGAAGGAGGGATGTGCTGGGGGGCTGCAGGGTGCGCGGGCACAGCAGGCGCCTCCTCGCCTCTTCCCTGATGCTCCCCTAACTGCCCGAAGGCAGCGCTTGCTGAGGCTTGGGAACGGGATGTTCCCTGCTGCACTCACGGCTGCCGTTCCATGGGGCACTGCCGGGTACCCCGGAGCCTCTGCTGAGCCCCGCCGAGTCCCGCCGCGGTCGGGGAGCACAGAGCCCCGAGGGTCGCCTTGGGGTCCCGCGGGGATGGAGGGATCCCGAGGGGATGGAGGGATCCTGCCGGGATTGAGGGATCCCGCGGGGCAGGAGGGATACCGCGGGGCT
>WBMY01013614.1:0-90944 GCA_013397315.1 Donacobius atricapilla | reverse complement strand
CGGAGGGGAGGGAGAGATCCCGCGGGAATGGAGGGATCCCGCGGGGATGGAGGGATCCCACGGGGATGGAGGGATCCCGCAGGGATGGAGAGATCCCGCGGGAATGGAGGGATCCCACGGGGATGGAGGGATCCCGCGGGGATGGAGGGATTCCACGGGGATGGAGGGATCCCGCCGGGATTGAGGGATCCCGCAGGGATGGGGGGATCCCGCGAGGATGGAGGGATCCCACGGGGATGGAGGGATCTTGCCGGGATTGAGGGAACGCCCAGGGATGGAGGGACCCGGCGGGGAGCGACCCGGAGCGGCGTGGCCGAGGGCTGGGGGGCGGCGGGTCCCCAGGGAGCCCCGGGGGTTCCCGGCGNGGGGGCACGGAGTGTTCGTGGGGTGACACCGGGACCCTGGGCGGGGGCACGGAGTGTCCGTGGGGCAGCTCGGAGCGTCCTTTGGGGCAGCGCCGGGGCCGCGGCAGCGCAGCTCCCCGCGGATGCTCTGCGGAGGGGCCGCGGGAGCTCCGCGGAGCTGTCCCGGCCCCCAGGCACGTCCCCGTCGCTGCAAGGGGGTCCCAGCGCACCTGCAGCGCCCGGCGCATCCCCCGCTATGCCCCGGGCAGCGCTGGCACCGCGATGCGGGGCGGGAGGTGACGGGAGGGGACACGGGGTGCTGGGGTCGCAGGAGCATCCCCGAGCTCCCGGCGAGTCCGGACAGGGAGGACCAGGGGAGGATTTACCGTGCAAGAACGGGATGTGGGAACGGGTGGGAGATGCTGTTGGCTGGGAGGAAAAGTGGATTTATACCCCTCAAGTGCGCTCCGGCTCTGCCCAGGGTGCGAACTCGGCTGGCATCGATCCCTCCCCGCAGGCTGCTTCCCTGGGGGGGAAGGTGGGAGGATGGGGCTGGCACAGGGGCTCGGCAGGCGGGGATGGGGGACGTGAAGATGCTGCGGGGCTTCGCGGCGGAAAGCCAGCCCAGGGATGGAGGCAGAGCTGCTGCTCTAGCACAGGACACTGCAGGATCAGAATCACCTGGGCACAGCTGTACCTGGGTTTGTGGCTTCCCCTCAAGTTTTAGTTTGCTTGGGATAAAGGCAAAGTTGGGTTTGTAACAGGTTGGGTCAATGCAGAAATTCCTCTGCAGAGCGTTCTGGGTTTTTTTTGTCTCGTTTTCTGTGTGAGCTGCTCCTCAGGCAGGATTTCCAGACTCTCATGGTAAGCAGAGCTGTTGGTGCGCATATCACTGAGGGTGGAACAGGCACGAGCATTTGCAATTCAGTGATTGTAGCACTCGGGACTGGTCTGTGCTGCCCTGCACATGTGGAGCCTCCTGTTCCCTTCTCCACTGATCCTCCCACCACATGCCAGACTCTTCTTTCTACATTTGCTGGGAAGTGACTGCTGGCTTGGCACTTCTCACCTAGGACACCACTGGTATTTCATTCCTTCTGCAAAGCTTCCTTAAATCATCTGGATTTAAAATTTATTAATTGTATCATTCAGCCTAATTCACACCGAAGCCCCTGCTGGGGGAGGCTCCCCCTTCTCAGTCACTCGGAGCCTGTGTCAGCACTCACTCCATGAAGGGGTTGGGCTGCAGGGAGAGTTTGGCTTTCCAGCCACAGGGATGTGCATGTGGCTGTGCCAGGGGAAGTGAATGAATTTGTGCTGTGCTTCCAGATAACAACACAGTGCTGTCACTGACCACTGCTCAAGCTGGACTCTGTTAAAACAGCCTGAGTGATCCTTTGCTCTGTGTCAATGATTTATTTGGCACAAGCAGCTCTCTGGGCACATGAAATCTGTGTGTGCTGCCTCTTGACCATGCACAGCTCAGGATCTGAGGCTGAAAGTTAAATTTTCAATGGGTTTTTTTACCCTTGAGGGGTCTGACACAGGTGTGTCCTGTGTATTCTCACCTTTTCATCTGAAAGTCAAATGAAGAAACCCAAATCTAAAAACTCAGGGAGTTTAGTGGTGATGAGCACATGGGTGCTTTCAGATACAAAACTGAGTTGATAGACATGAGAGGAGCTTGAATATTTTAGAAGTGAATGTTTGATGTGGGTTGGTTTGGGAGAAAACCAATCTCACAGCTAAACTCTTCCTGAATTGGAGGGGACTGGGGACCCTGGGTCAGTGATCTGCTTCTAAGTTTAGCCAAACAGGACAGACCCAGGCACGTGTGGCAAATATCGGCTTTCCAAACACTTAATGGAGAAAAACTGCCAAGATGTAAGGACAAGTGAAGGAGGCTTTTGGGTGGCAACATGCAGAGACAGGACCTGAACCCTTTCTGCTGTGGATGTGGCAAAGGTGAAGTATTGCTGGTTCAAAGGATAAAGGAAATGCCAAGTTTGATTCCATCAGGGCAAAAGTAAAGCATGAAGTGTATGGGATAGTTCAGCAAAAATGGTCTGAGGGCCTGGCAAAGATGCAGCTCACCCTTAAAATGAGAAAACAAAGTTTTGCCAGAGGGAACACAGCGTTACAATGGATAAATTCAGAGAAACCCAGAATGGGTTGGGTTTAGAAGGGACCTTTAAAATCACCCAGTCCCCCCCTCTGCAAGGGAGGGACACCTTCCACTGTCCCAGGCTGCTCCAAGCTCTGTCCAGCCTGGCCTTGGGCACTGCCAGGGATCCAGGGGCAGCCACAGCTGCTCTGGGCACCCTGTGCCAGGGCCTGCCCACCCTCACAGGGGGGAATTCCTTCCCAATATCCCAATTAACCCTGCTCTCTGGCAGTGGGAAGCATTTTTTGTATCATGGTTTTAGGGCAAAGGAGAGTGTCTTTTAAATGACAGCAGCTGTGGGCAGAGCTCTGACCCCAGTACCCCAGTATTCCCAGTACCTGGAGCTGTGGGCTCACTGGTTTCTGTGCACTGGCTGTGCTTAAGCAGGTCCTGAACTCCTGCTGCTGGGTCCACAGGGGTAAATTAAAACCTGCTTTTAAGAGAGGGAGAGAAAATAAGCTCTGTGTGAAAGTTGGCCTGGCTGTTGGGGTTGTGTTGGGCTTGCCTGGCTCTTGGATGCAGGAATCCAGGAGTGTCCTCACCTCCTGACTCCCTTTATGCTGCTTTTGCTTCCACCTTTGCTTCAATCCTCTCCCACCCTGCAGCCTCCTGTAAAGCATTCCCTCCTTTTCATGCTTTTCTTCTCAGGATGTTCAGCTCCTCAGGTGGTGGAATGTCTCCAGACCTCATTAAAAGCTCTAAAACTCCTATTGTCTCTTTGTTCATATTTCACAAGGTGAAAAGGCACTTAGGATGTGCTGGAGGGCAAAGAGCTTCTCCCAGGGCAGCATCCAGAACAGACCCACCCCAGGTAGGAGGTTGGTGGGAAGGTGGAAGCACCAAACCTGATCAAAGCCTTCTCCTGGGGAGGCCTTTGTGGAACAGGCTGGGACATGCCTCATCCATGGGCCAGGCTGGCCCTTGCTCCATGGGCAGATTTCCTTATAACTCATCCTGAAATACCTGTGGTGGCTGCAGAAGTACCTGGGATCTCACAGGAGGTGCTGGCTGGGCTCACAGCTCGTCTTGATTCAGCCCTACCCATGCCCTCTGTGTTTAGTGCTGGTTCCGCTCCATCAAAGCCAGTGCCACAATTTTGGCTCATTTCCTGATGGAAGGACTTCTTGGGGCTGTTAGAGGGTAAAAACAGCATGTGACTTGCAGGGCTATTGAAGCTGGGCCTTGCATAGTTTTGGAAACACCACCATGTGTCAAATGATACCTTAAAGTGAATATGATCATCCCTAAAAAAGCTGTCATCACATCTCCTGTATCTTTCTAGAGATGTTCAGCAAGCCTTGGTTTCCATCCCATTAACCCAGGTACCCACATGCCATTGTTTTCCTTGGTAAACAGCAGCATTGCGGCATTTCCCTGAAAAATCTAATGGACCAAATGCACCTCAAATAACCACGCTAGTGTCCAGTTCTGAGTGCTCCTGAAAAGGTTTCTGAGGATATTTCTCTTCCTGTTGAGCTGATAATTAAATGCTGATATTATTTGCAGGCAGCATCATTGTTCCTGAAAGGACGAGCCCTCTTTCAGGGAGGTCTGCCACAGCATCAATGTTGGCACTGTCAGTCACGCAGAGTACTGGGGTATTAAAAAAGAGAGAGAAAGAGTAGAAATGGAGAGGGAAAAACTTTCAGTTGAGATTTGGGAAGACTGAGGATGGAGTCTATGGTGAAACAGCAGAAGGGCTGTGGGGCTGCAGATGCATTGCAGTAGGAAAGGCTTTTCATGGATGCTTTTTGATCCCCTTCAGCTCCCAGACTCTCTTTAGTCACTATCTCAGTGTAGCTCCAGTTCTAAAAACCCATCCCACTGGGTGGTGAGTGTTTCATGCCAGGAATGCTTTGGGGAATGCGGCCAGTCCAGAGTTAGACTGAAAATCTGCTCTCCCCTGTAATGACTGCCCAGTTGCTGCCCTGGGCTGAGATCAGCCCTGGAACTGCCCTGGAATTGGGATCCACATGGAGATATTTCATGTGGCTGAGCTGGGAGCTGGAAGGAGTCAAACCAAGGATGTCCAGACTGTGGGAGCCCAGAGCAGGTGAGGATGGAGAGCCCTGTGCAGGAGCTCGACCTGCTTATTGCTTCTCCTCCCAAACTATTCTCTGTGGAACTTCAGGAGAATTCTTTTAAAAAAATGAGTCTGGACCTGGACACATCATCTGTTACTGCTCCCAGGCAGAGCTTGCAGCAAACAGCAAACAATCCATCCTGAAGGATTCTGACTCACAATGTTGTGTGAACTCATCTGAGGTTTTAATTCAAGCTTTTTCTCGTTTTGAGGATCAGAAACTTGATAGAAAATCTGGAGGAAAACAGAGACACCTGCCTGAGGGGCTGAAATGACAACTCTGATGGAGGAAAGTGAAAAGCTTTGATATCAGCTGTTAATATTGATTATTGAGATTTGTAGTTTATATGCTCTGTGGATTTCTGCCACCTCCTCTGCAGGCAGTGGGGGCACAAAGCAGAGGAACCATCCTGCTCAGTCACAACGCTGCAACACTCACAGGCCATCCTTTCTCCAAGGACAAATGAGGAGGATTAAACTGTGTTGTTTTTGAAAGGATGAAAACTCTGTTTCACAGAGCAGCGGAGGACAGAGGAGAGCTGGGGAGCTCTGTGCACTGCACAGCCTTGGATCGATCCCTCATGTCCCACATCCTCTCAGCCTTTCCTGAAGGCTTCTTGCAGCTCTCCGTGGGGTGTAGATATTCCTGTGGAACATGAAAGGCCCCTGAAATCAGATATGGAGTCCTGTTGTGGGCTGCTTTGATTTTCTCCTTACTTGGGAGAGGTAGGAAAGGCATATTTTTACTGGTTTTTAAGACCTTTCAGATCCAGAGGACACTGGGCATTGCACAGGAACAGGCTCTCATTAAAAGTCTCTTAAGCAGCTGGAATGTGGCTGGAAGGAGATTAAAGGAAATAGATGAATTTAGCAAAGTGCTCAGACAGAAAAGGAGAGAGAAATAAAGTTGGAGATCCTTATTGTTCTTTCAGATTGTGAGCAGGTGTGCATTAATTCAAAGAGTTCACTTTCTTTGCTGTATGATCTGTAGATAATAAACTCTAAATCATCTAAAACGATGCAGTTTGCCTGACTGCAAATATCTGCATATTTTATATTTAATCTTGTACGAATGTTTGCATACTCTGATCTTGATCAGATCCTGTGTTGGCTCTGCCCTGATAAAATACAGTTGTGGTGGGAGCCTGCAAAGCCTCCACTCACAAGGCAATCTCTGTGGCTGTCCTGGCTCAGAGAGTGGCTTCTGCTCCCAGCTGTGCCACTGTCACCTGCACGGCCTTGGGCACCTCCTGGAATTCCTCTGCTACTTGTCTAAATTGAAAGTCATGTGAGAGATGAGTTTTGGGAGCTCAGTTTGTGCTCTGTGAGACTCCTGATCCTGGGAGCCTCAAACACAGTGGTGGAATTATTTATATAATTTATATAATTATTTCCTGCTGACATTGCCCTGCCTCAGCTGACAAGTGGGAGAGTTTGCACAAGGGAGACTGACGCAGAAAGGTGTGCTCTGGGTAACTTAAGTCATTTGGATAAACCAATTTACTGCTTATTTCATTAGCTGTGTTCTATCCATCTGGTTATTTATGACCTCCTGTTTTAGAGGAAAACCAAGTCACTCCATGGGTTGCAACTACAGAAATTCAACAACAATAACAATAACTAAAATAATAATAAATATTATGTAGGTTTGCCTGGTGCAAACAACTATCTGTGTAGGATGCTGCATTACCTCTGTCAGAATTTAAAGTGTTGCTGGATCCAGTTTTAGGAAGTGTTTTTCCCATGAAGCTTTTGCTTTGAATGGTGAAAATTATGAATTTGACTTGGCATCTCTGTGTGTGGTCCCAGGCTGTATTTGCTGTGCCCTATTGAGGTTGCTCTGGAAATGGAATCAAATTCTTCAAAAGTTTTTATGGTGCCTTTCTTCTACAAATATTAGCACCCAACATCCTTCAGAGCCTGGAGAATGGCAATGCCACATTCTCCCAAATCCCACTGGCCACTGGTGGATCAAAAAACATCTTTGAGATAATCCCTGTCCAGCACTGTAAAACTCAGGACAAAGGTTGATGTGGCTTCACCACCTTCACCAGCACAAATTGAAGACAAAGACATGAACAGAAGTAGGTTGGCAGACTGAGATGCTCCCTCAGAATCTTTTCCAGCTTCTGGCAGTCTGCACATCCAGAATTTCCTGTATCAAAGTATCTCTGTGTTTAATGGTCCCTTTTTGGCTTTGTCTTCCATGGTTTGTATGAACACATGGATACTTTAGCATTCCTTGTGCCCCGCATTGAGAAGGGCTGCAAGTTTAATTATAACCTCATTTATTTTAAGTCTAACAATTAATAAATTATCATGATTCTCCCTGATTCTTCTATTTTAGAGATCAGAATAATCTTTACTCACTTGGAGGCCAGTCCGGCTTCCACTACTACCCCTTCTTCTCCAGTGGGAACTGTGGAAGGTATCCAACCGATCTTACACAAGCTATTTTGGAAATCTGTCGCATGTCCAAGCAGACAGGAACATCCGGCTTGTCCTTGGTCTGCATGTGCACTGACTCCTTCAGGTTAAAGAGGCCTGACCACCTTCCCCAGAAGTTCTGTATTTAACCTTTGCCCACCAGTTCTACACTGGTTATAGAGTTTCTCTGAGCTTGTCCAGGACAGCTCATCCCTGATCTGTGTCATTCATCAGATCTCTTGTAAATCTTGAAGATCACTTTGCCACCTTTTCTCTGTTTTACACAGGTTTCAGCAATACCTTTGCACCACGTTCTCCTTCCTGAGTCAGTGCCTGGATGTGTATCAGACACCTCTGGGCTACAGAAAACTTCACAGTCTTGGCTTTACCGTTGCCGCTTAAAATTCATCAACCTCCCCAACAAACCTGGGGGAGCTCAACAGCCTTTAGTGAAACTGTGTCTGCTCAAGGGCTGAATTTCTGACTTCACACTCACCTGAGGGCTCTGGCTTTGCACTGCCTGCTCTCCCTGTCCCCCAGGAGAAGGGATTCACGGATTTTGGGGCAATATCCTGGGCCCTTGGGATGAGCATATGTAATGGCAAGAACAAACAGTGAGCAGTTATCTTGCAGTTCTGTGGATTTTTTCCCAGTTGAGGTCATACCCTGGGACTCCTCTGGAGTCAGAGCCACTGAGCCTCTGCACTGAGCTCCTGCTGCTTCCGAACCCCTGGGAAAGGGAAGGGCTCAGGGCTGATTGCACCTTTCCTAGGAAGGAGATCATTGCTCTAAATAGTCAGTGAAGCCACTGCTGCTGTCTGGAATACCTGACAAGGGATTCAAGATGTTTTAGCTGGAATTTAGGACACTAAAATGAGGATGGAGACTGGCAAGAGGGGAGATCTTTGTGTTCTGGAGGGGATTTTGGGGAGGTAGGATGCCAGGAATGGGTGGCAGGTCTGTTGGCACATGGGCAGTCAGTAGTTTTGTACATGGAATTTGGGAAGGTTGCAGCTGTGCTTTCCAGCAGTGAGGGATTTGTGCTGTTGTATCAGGCTTGTAAACTCTTCAGTGACACCTCCCACTTCTTATTTCCTCTCTCTGTGCCATGAACTTGGGAAACTTTGGTGCCTGGGAGCACAGACACTGCGTGGCAAAGGGAGAGGAGCCACATTCCCACCCCACTTGTTGACAAGTGCACTTTTCTGGGATGTCAGTGCTGGAATCCTGCTACCAGGCAAAGTCTGGGCTCTGGGGGAGGGTTGTTATTCTGACATAACAGCAACTCCTCTGCTGAGCCCAGCATTGTCCCACTGAGTTAGGTGCTGTCTGAACATCCCTAAATCAGACTTTTGCTGACCTCTGAGCCTGTCCCTGCCAAAGCAAATGTTGACACATCTTGGTCTTCCTGAGCTTCAGAGCTTGTGCCCAGCGTGTGCCTGTTCTCCCGGGGACATCCCACCCCTGGGCACAGGTTGGATCACCAATGTGTGTTGGGTTTCAAGCACCAGGGTGAACCAGGCAAAGCCCTCAGGGTGGTTCATCATGGGCTGGTCTCAGTGCCTTGGGTCAATCTCGTGTCCCTCAGGGCACTTCCTCCAGCTCAGGCCTGCCTTGAGCAGCCTCTGGGCAGGGTTTGGCGCCAGGCAGGGCTCTGACCTGTGCAGTCTGAGCTGCTCTCTGAAGCTCATCAAGCCATGTTAGTTTGAGTTTCTTGGGGTGAACCTGGCCCCAAAGCTCCATCTCTGTTTCCAGCTTTGCCTCTTTATTTCTTGTCTCCTGTTTCTGTCCCCCCATTCAGCAGTGACAACGGGAGGGAGAGATTCTTCTCACCCGTTTGGTTTCTGAGGTTCAATCCTTGTGTGATCCACAAGGGTTCCAAGGTTCTTGGGTACTTTGCAGGTCTCTGGGTGAGTCCATGTGTTAAGTAATTGCCTTTGTTCTTAATTACAGATGTGTGAGCACATCTGGGGGTTGTAGGCTCCTGTGAGAGTGGGTACAGGGTGCTGTGGGATTTGGTCAGCAGAGCTGGGCTCCAACTCCTGTACCTGGATAGGCTGGGCTGACTACAGGGAGGTCTAGAAAATATCTTAGGAACAGCTCAGGAACACACTTTATATATCTACCAAGTACAGGGGGGGCTCAAATCACAGCTGCAGTGCTTGACTTGCATCCTTTGTCATGAAGAAATGTCCAAAAATAAAGGTTCTAGAAGATTTCCATTGACCTGTCTGGTTTGGGCACATTTTGGGGCAGGGGTTGAAGCTCTCTGTGTGTTTGGATTTGTGAATCAGGCGACACTCCTGGTCAGGGCTGCTCCCAGTTTGCAGCCCCCAAATCCTGCATCAAAGTAAAATATTCTCTGTGATTTCAAGCATCCTGGAGATGTCAGGTAAGATGAGTTTTGCAAGAGAAATATTGTCCTGCCATGGAAAGTGAAACCATTTGTCTCCAATATTTGTAACATTTTTCAGCTAAATTGCATTAACACATAAATGCATTGCCATTGGCTTTGGCAGGACAATTTTATTTGACCTTTTCTGTATGTTTTTCAGCAAGGATATGTTTTCTAGCAAAACTCATGCTTGTGGAGGAAGGTGGTCACTGGTAACATCCTCCCATTGGCCTTTCCAAGCTGTGGGATGAGATGCCAGTGCACACAGACCCTGGGAAGGAGCTGGCTCCTGCTTTTTGGAGTCACAGAGAGCTGTGACACAGTGAGCAGCAGCCAGGGCTCTGTGTGTGACACTGGCTGTGCTGTGACCCATGAATGGGTGTTGTCATGTTCTCTCCTTGGAGCCAAGAGAACTTCCCATGGGGCTGCTGCTGACAGCACACATGGGTTTCTCCTCCTCCCCGGGGCATCAGCCTGGGACTTTGTCCGGGTGGGTGGTGGCAATGGGATACCAGATCTAATCAATCTGTATTGATTAACCTTCTGAGCTGGTAAAATGCTGATCTGCAGCTTCCTGAATATCCTTCCTTTCTTCACCTTTTCCATGATGGTGAGCTTGGAATCATCACAGAGTCCCAGACTGGTGTGGGTTGGAATGGACCTTTAAAGACCACACAGACCATGCGCCATGGGCAGGGACACCTCAGCGTGGCTCCGAGCTCCTGTCCAACGTGACCCTGAATGATCCCAGGGATGTCTTCCGTAACTCAGTCGGTCTCTTTCTCCAGGCAGCACTGACAGAATGAGAGCACACAGCCTCAAGCTGCTCCAAGGGAAATACAGGTTGGATATTAGGAAAAAGTTTTTCAGGGGAAGAGTGATAAAGTTCTGGAATGATCTGCCCAGGGAGGTGGTGGAGTCACCATCCCTGGACGTGTTTAAAGGAAGACTGGATGTGGCACTTGGTGCCATGGTTTAGTTGAGGTGGTAGGGCTGAGTTGGACTCCATGATCTTGAAGGTCTCTTCCAACCTGGTGATTCTGTGAAATCCTGTGGACTCACCGCTTCTCCTGCTTCTTTCCTTCCAGCCTGACCGGGAAAGAAGCTCTGACCCACTTCCCGTCGCTGGGCGCGCCGGGGGGCTCTGCCGCGGGCAAGGGCCACATCAAGCAGTGCGAGCTGCTCCAGCTGTCCCGCAAGCAGAAGCGGCTGTGCCGGAGGGAGCCGGGGCTGGCCGAGACGCTGCGGGACGCGATCCGCCTGGGGATCCTGGAGTGCCAGTTCCAATTCCGCAGCGAGCGCTGGAACTGCAGCCTGGAGGGCCGGCCCAGCCTGCTCAAGAGAGGTACAAGGTAGTTGGTGCGCGGGGAAAGCCCGGCCGCAGCCCCGGGATGCCCCACACTGAATCCCCCCCGCACAAAGCGAGGCAGCGGACGGGGAGCGCCGGCATCTCCGTCCGCCTAGCCGGGGGAGCTGGGCAGTTCGGGCTCCTTTGCCACAAAAAAACCCTTGTCCTCATCTTCCCAGCATGGTTTGTCAGCGATTGGAAAGTGGGAGGAGGTTCACATCCTTGGCTGGTGGCTGCTTCTCTGAGAGCAGAGCTGCATACGCTGAGCTCCCTTCTCAGCTGAGGGGATGCTGTGGGAAAACAGGGCCAGTGCTTGATGGCAGGGGACAGTTAAAGAAAGAAACACCTTTAGTGCCTTGGATATTTGTGTATGTAAACCTCTGTTATTCTCAAATACAAAATTTAAACTGTTTACTGTTTGAAAAAGCTATTTATCTGCATGCAGACATCTCAGTGCATGTTGACAAATCTCTCCTAAAACTCTTCTATATAAATTTGGGGAAATTTGGGCAGAGTGGACAGAAGACCCACTGTTTTTTTTTGTTTCCCAAAATGCTTTAGATTAAGAAATTTTCTTGTAAGATCTGGATTTGAGGTAGAAGGGAACATAATAAATCCTTCTAATGCTTGAAAAAAATACAATGAAGATGGACATTGAAATTTTTTCTTAATAAAAATTCCCAAAGAATCCACATAGGGTTTGCCAGACCTGTCCTGATCCAACCAAAACCTGAGTGCTACAGAGTTTCAGCCCTTCAATAACTTCTATTAGCACTTACTAAGCTTCAATCTTCAGATTTATTGAGTTTCAGTCCTTTGATAATGTTTAGCAACTTAAAGTTTTTCAAGAAAGAACCTGAAGAAGCCAATATTAATTTTGATGAAAATCAGTGCTAATTTTAATTAAGATTGGGATCAAAAATTTTTAATGTTTTCTTTTAAAATTATCAATTGTTATTACATTAAGGATCAACCTAATATTTTATTAAGTCAGCACATGCAAGATCAGATTTTCTTCATTGCAAGGCTCTACTGTGAAATTTTTAGCAGGCAGTGTAAGGAGCTGTTCATGATAATTTTGAGTGTCTTTCTCACATCTGTACCTTCATCAACCTCAAAGAACTTGAAAATGACAATTGAATAATCCTCATCTTCAAATAGCTGGAAAACATTTAATTATCTGGCGGTGGCATGCCTTAACATTTCCATGGGCTCCTGACTGACAAAATAAAATATCACCTGTAATTTCAAACCTGTTTTGGCAGATGGAGATTAGTGTTTGAAAACTTTTATTACTCAATCTTAAGGATCAAATGATGATTTAATACAACCAAGTATGCTGTGTTCACCCCCTGTGTGACAGGAGCAATTATTAGTTCTCATTTTCCTTTAGCTTTCAGAGGGGTTTGTTTCTTTCATAAAGAACCTGAATGCTTTCAGCTGCCACATTTGATCTGTTTGTGATATTTGCTGGAACTTTCTTGGAAACTGTTGGTCATGCAACTCTACCCTGTCACCCAAGTAGTGATAAAGCGTTCTAGAAATATTTAAATCATTTGATATCTCCATGGTCCTAGAGAAACCATGGAGAAAAATACACATTTTCAGCAGTCCTAAATGGTCTTAAGAGTGCAAGACAGTGGAAAAGGTCCTTCCCAGTGAGATGGGGCATTTTTGTAACAGGTGAAAAGCCACGCTCAATTTGCAATCACAACTGACAAACTGCTGTGACTCATCAGGATCATCAGTGCTTTTTCTGCTTCTAGAGATGCCAAAAAACAAACAAACAATAAGCCAAGGGTTCTTTGGTTCTTGAAATGCCAGATTTATTTTACCAGTCTGCACCATTTCTTGCTCTTGAGAGCTCCCTGGGTACAACTGGGAAGCTCCTTTTGCATAACCTGCAACCTTTCTGTGGCCACTGTTACTTATGACAGCCATTCCTCCTCAGTGATCCATGCAAAATCTTCCTGCATTCCTTCTCCACCCCTTTAAAGGTCCATGGAAAGAACTGAGTTTAAATTATTTCAAGCCACCTTGTTACTCAGGGGCGGTTGGTATCTTTATAAAAACATGTAAAGCAGTGATGAGCTTTTGGTGTCCTGGGTGTGCCATTAAGGGCTGCTGGAAGTCAGGTAAAGCAGGATTTCATCTCAAACAACTCAGTGATCTGGGGAAATAAATACCTTTAGCAAAGAGGTGAGAGCCATCCACTCACAAAATCCTTTTTGAGACATGAGTGCTCTGCAATCCTTCCATCCCTTAATCCATCCCTTTGCCTCCTGCTGGTTGGACTCTGACCTTCCAGCTGTGGTTTCACCCTTGTCATGAGGAATCCAGGAATGGTACAACCGGGGAGTGGTGACTCACAGACACAGAATTTCCATGATGGGAGATTTGGAGAAGTCAGCTGGACAAAGCCCTGGGCAGCTGGCATTTGAGCCAGCCCTGCTTTGAGCAGGAGGTTGTTCTAAAGACCTCGAGAGTCCTTCCATCCTAAATCTTTCTGTACTTTAATAGCTTTCTTTGGTCAGTTGGTTTTGCTGTTGTTTTCAGAGAGATGCCTCCTCCACCTGCTCTGAATTGCTCACACTCCCTCACTACAGCATTGAAAAGCCTCTGACCCTGAGCATCTTTCCTTTGGCAGAGTCACCCCATAGCTAAACTCCTCCCGTTACAATTTTCCTTGTGGTCTGGAGCACACCACAGCACACAACAGTGGTGCCATTGCAGCAGAAGTCCTTCTGTATTTATAGGCTGCTGAGATAAGAAGTCCTTCTGGAGAGCTCAGGGCAAGGCTTGGACACATGCAAAGTCCTGCCAGAGGGAGCTGGTTTGCTGCAGCCTCCTGAAATTCATCCCTGTGCCGGATGTTTACAGCCAAACTGCCCAGCAGAGACATCTGCACTCAGGTGTTCCCCCTGCCCCGAGAGTTTCAGGTCCCATTTTGTCCCTGACAAGACACTCAGTGGGGTCAGGGGAGTGACCTGTCCCCAACCCAGGCCCTGAGAGCCTGGAATTGGCTCCAGGCCCCACTGCCTGTGGTGACGGGAGCTCTGTTGTCACTGTGGGAGCAGAGATAGCAGGACACATGGGGTAACTCCTGTTCAGATCCCAAACTGTGCTCTTTGGAGCTGATGGCTGCCATTTGTGGTGTGTCCTCCTGAAAATCCAGCTCCAGCTGCTGCTCTGCCACACTTCCCACAGGGGCTGAAGGACAGCTTTAACTTCCCTTATTTGTTCTGTGAATTAACAATTAAATGGTGATTGATTCCTCATGACAAAGTGGAGGGAATCATCTTAGACTTTTCAGACAAGTATTTATCAGCCTGGTGATGTTGAAGCTTTGTTTGAAGGAGATGCAGACGCTTCAAAGTCTGCTGGGTATCTGCAGCTTCTGCTGTCTGCAGTGGTCTGACCACAGCAATGGCCTCTGATTTCCCGTGGGCTGAAAACTGGCCAGGACTTACATGGGGAAACCAAAGCATCTGAAATAGCTGGAGCAGTGTGGTGACCCACAAAGTCAGATTTAGCCGGGGCTGTGGAGCCGACAGGGCCTGCTGCCTCCTCATGGCATGGGAAAGGGCCTCCGGATGCTCTCCTCACTTCTGGGATCAGTGTGTCAGAGGGGATGTTGGGAATCTGGCAAGCATTTGGAGATTGGCTGCTGGGATGATTTGGCAGATTTAGGATCTCAGGTATCAGTTATCCTCTCTTAGCTCCTTTGGAGAGGGTTAGACTCTGTTTGAAAATGTGTGAGCATCATGCTGCCATCCACAGCTTGCATTGACCATGTCCCATTCCAGCTTTTACAAAACTTTTTGTGGATTTGGTGACATTCTTTCATTATTTCTATAATTAGAGTATAGACATTATTTCATAATTAAAGTACCCTGAGAAATTTTGTAGAGGATCATCAACCAGAAAGATTAATTGGAAATTTTTACCCCAGTGATTATGACAACTAAAATGGTGTGGCAGGAAGCAGATTGTTGGTTGATCTTCTTGTCTTCTCTATATTTCCACAACTCTCCCCTCATGTCCATGCTGTTGGCAGATCTTTATCTAAAATTCTGCAATTTTAAAAAAGAGCTCCTGTGAAGTCTATTGAAGTCGCTAACAAAGCCTCTCCATTATGTTCATGATTAGTCACATTTTTTGTTCTTCTTGCTGGCAACCATCAGGAGAACTCTTTGTCCTGCTCTCTTGGTCATGTTTATGGTGGACATCACTCAGATCTCAGCACTCAGTGTTCTGATTCACTGTTACAGCTGGATGGGAATTCTCTGAGGGAACCGAATTGTGGAGAGATTTGAGACTGGACTTGGTGAATTCTAGAGGTGGCTTCCAACCTTTGCTCCAGGCTGGGCTCAGGGCAAATCTACATCAAGTCTTAGTGGTTGCCTCTCTCTCTTCCATTACTGGGGAAAACAGATTTTCCTTCTGATGTGGAAGGAAATTTGGAATCTTCCCATGTGGAATATTTGTTTGTTTCATTATGTTTTCTGCCATGCAATGTACAAGTGCTCTATCTTCCATAAACCAAACTTTTTCTATTTTGGCTGATCTTATCCATTCCTGCACTCAGAGCTATTGATCAGTCACCTGTCTCTCTCTTCCTTGCACTAATTCCTAAATTTTGGACTTGTAAGCAATTCCACATTAGTAGTTTTGGTTTGTTTTCCTGCAAATGAACTCTAGAGGAAATAGTAAGATTTTCCCCAGGACTGAATAGGAGAGGAGGTAAATATAAATAAATAAATAAATAAAATATTTTGGTGTTTGGATAAGGTTTGTGTCAATCAGAGTTTCTGAAATTTCTGTGAAGCTCATGGGTATCAATATTCCTATTCCTGTCTGATCTCATGTCTCCACATTGAATTTTCAGTCACTGTACTTTGTTTCCTGGTTAAAATGTCATAGTCACACCATGACCTCAGGGATTGTAGCCAAGCTGGGAATCCTGCTTTGTCTTCTCTGTATTTCCTCTCTATATTTCCCTTAATATCAGGGATTGTAGCTTGGCTACAATCCTGCTTTCGGAAGGAGAACAGAACACACTCCCACAGATACTGGGAGTCGACGAGTCATAGGAAATTCAGAAAACCCACAAAAGTGTGTGAGATTTCCTTCTTTCCAAGATGTCCTTCAACACGGAACCCATCCCATTCCAAATACATGTGGTATTTTCATAGAAAATACTGCTACAGTGCCAATTAAAAACATTTTAAAATAACAGGTTGGATTTTAAGACACTTTCTCAGTGTCTACTACAGATTTCCTGATTTTATGGCACGATGTGATTTCAATGACAGTCTGTAATTGCACCAGTCAGCTCCATGCTGGGGACAAACAGAGCTTGGTGGTTGTCACTTTTTGCAGTTGGGTGTTTCCCCAGGACTGTTTGTCTGTTGCCACCCTTCCCTTGTCCACATTGAACCAGTCATGCATGAGACTGGAGTGTCACTGCACTGATCCCTTTGATCTGTGTTCCTCTGCTGGGGAAAGTCTAGGAACACCAGGGGAGTTTTGTCTCTTGGTTCTTCTAACTATTGTGCTTAGGTTTAGTGTGGCAACGCGAGATCTAGATGGTGCTTGCTGCCCGTTTCCCAATAAGCATCTCTTTTGGAAAGGCCACTAGGGTAGCACTCAGGCAAAGCAGTCAAGTCCACACACCACACACACCATGGCTTGCTCAGCCAAGAGAGGCAAGAAGGGCCTTCTGTATGATAATTCCAGCAAAGGTTTATTCCAACACACTGAAGGAANGATTACATATTGCAACCCAAGACATCCATGGACAGGCAGGATAGGCAGGGAGGTGCCTTTCCTGCTCCCCCCATCTCCCAACCCTTCTCCCATGCAGGTTTTAAGGAGACAGCCTTCCTGTACGCCGTGTCCTCGGCTGCCCTGACGCACTCGCTGGCGCGGGCGTGCAGCGCAGGGCGCATGGAGCGCTGCACCTGCGACGACTCCCCGGGCCTGGAGAACCGCAAGGCCTGGCAGTGGGGCGTCTGCGGGGACAACCTCAAGTACAGCACCAAGTTCCTGAAAAAGTTCCTGGGGCAGAAGAGGATTGGCAAAGACCTCCGGGCCAAGGTGGACATCCACAACACCAATGTGGGCATCAAGGTAGGAGCGGCACTGGCAGGCTTGGGATGAACTTTGGTACATGTCTTCCAACCCACCCTGTGTGTGGGAGGGGTATTCACTGCCCTGCTCACAAACCAGACCTGTTCACCTGTGTGCCCTGGGCCTTGTGGTGCTGAGAGTCCCTGGGAAGTCTCCTGAGCTTTTGTGTGAAGAGATGCATGTTGAGTGGCAGAGGAGCAACCTGTGTCCTCTAGTGCTCCCAGGGTGGGTGAAAATGAGACATAGCACAGTGGCAGCTGTGAAACTCCACAACTAAATGACTCCAGGGGTTATGACGGGGCCACAGGGGGTTCTGACAACAGCTGGAGCTTACAGCTGGTGGCACGTGTGAAGCAGATTAAAGACTGAAACTCTTGAGATCAATTGTGAGTCTGCTGGTGGCTGCTATGGAACGAGTCCTGTCACAGGTTTGGGTGAGAGGGAGCATCAGATTGAGCATTGACACCTGTAGGTTACAGGCTACCAGCTCATCATTGTCTTCTGTTTACTGAGTCTAACTGATTGTTTAATTAGAGCACTGTCTTCATTTGAATATACCAAAAGGAATCCACCATGTTGGAGACACTCAGTTTTATGATTGACTACTCCTACTGCGCCAAATAGAATTAATAAGAACTTATTTAAGAACTTATTTGGTATTCAGCTGGTTGTCCTCAGGCTGTCTATTCCCTGGCTCACCTGTCAACTCTGTAGCCATTCCTCTGCTTTGGTGGTTTTTTTTTGTTTGGTATTTTATTTTATTTTATTTTAGTGTAGTTTATAAATGATGAACATCTTTTCCTCCATAGAAGAGAAATAACGCCAATAAAACTGAAGTGCTTGCAGCTGTCTGCGATCTGAGGTGTTGCCTCGTCCAGAACTAGGTCCTGGCAGGTAATAACCACCACTCTTCTTCCTCTTCAGGCAGTGAAGAACGGCCTCAAAACCACCTGCAAGTGCCACGGCGTGTCGGGCTCCTGCGCGGTCCGGACGTGCTGGAAGCAGCTCTCGCCTTTCCACGAGATCGGGCGGCTCCTGAAGCTGCGCTACGACGACGCCGTCAAGGTCTTCAGCACCAGCAACGACGCCGTGGGGCACTCGGAGCTGGCGGGGCCGCACAGACACGGCCCCACGGCCAGGCACCCCACGCTGCCTCGCCCCACCGATCTGGTGTACGTGGAGGACTCGCCCAGCTTCTGCCGGCCCAGCAAGTACTCCCTGGGCACCGCGGGCAGGACCTGCTCCCGGGAGGGCAACTGCGACAGCATGTGCTGCGGCAGGGGCTACAACACCCAGAGCCGCCTGGTCACCTTCTCGTGCCACTGCCAGGTGCAGTGGTGCTGCTACGTGGAGTGCCAGCAGTGCATGCAGGAGGAGGTGGTCTACAGCTGCAAGCAGTAGGGCCAGCGGCCGAGGGCGAGGCGAGGCCAGGGAGGCAGCACGGGGACAGGGACACGGCGCTCTGCGGCGGGCTGAGCGCAAAGGCGAGCACCGAACGCGTGCTGTGCTCCTCCAGCCTCGGCGTTGAGATGCTGCAGCCTGGGGAGAGCCCCTGCATGAGCAGGGAGACCGGAGGCTTTGTCGGGTGTGGGGTCAGGAAGGAGGGGCAGAGAGCGGCGGAGGTGTGGGGACAGCAGAAACCCTGATGCAGACGCGAATGTCCCTTAAGTCCAAACTTGTACTCACCTCTGCGGGAATATCCTCCCTCTCCACCCCTCAGGTGCGCTGCTGGAAATGCATTGGGGTGGTGACATTGGGACACTGAGGGCTCGTGCCCTGGCTCCTGCAGAGAAGAGAATGAAGGGACCGGGGAGGCAACAAGCAGAGACTGGCTCCAGGTGCGGCAGGGACAGCCGTGCTCCTGCACCGAGGAAAAAGGACTCTGGCAGTGGGGGATTGCCAGTGCTGTTCCCTGGGAGCTGGTGAACCCTTTCTGCTGTGAACTCACTGACACACTGCTGAATAATCTCATTTTGGCACAAGAATTGTGCCTCAGAAATACCAGTTTACAAACAAAGCGAGCTCACGTCCATCACCTCCCAGGTGTGTAGTTTGGATATCGGACTCCAGGTGCATTTTAACCACGTTTTAACTTTGCTGTTCCAGGTGACCTGGAATCGCATCTGTGACAGTGTTTGAGCCACGGGAACTCAGCTGAGGGCTGTGAAGTCACCCCTCTGCAGCACGTGGCCTCACAGGGGGGTATTTATTGGCGGTGATCCAGGGTGATGGTACCAGTTATGCATCTCTCTTCCTCCTCCCCCCAGTCAATCAATCAATCAATCAATCACCTTTTTGTCCTATGTGCAGCACACTGCCTTGAGGTGTGTCACATTCCACAGTCCTGCCCTGTGCCAACGACAGGTAAAGCTTCTGAAAGGGAATTAGGAACCACGGGGACTGGGGCGTGAAATGAGTGACAATCCCTGCCCTGAGAAGTTGGGTATATCCAGCCCCTGCAGGCGTGAGGGAATGTGACCCTGGGCAAAGAGCACAGGCTGTTATAGAGTCATGAGCCCTGGCTTTGAACCTTGTTTTTCCCTTTGGCTTTTAGCTGAATGCACCAGAAACAGCCTGTTTGGTTAATTTGGCTGTGATTTAGGGAGTGGTTTTGGGAATGGCAGTGAGGCACCCCCTGATCTGGCCACCAGGTAACTGTAGGTGTAGCACAGCCTCTCTGGGTGTTCAGCTCTCTCTGACATTGTATTTTCCTGCTCCTGGGTTTTCCTGATTAATGCTGCAGCAGCTCTGGGTTGTCCCTGAGGTAGCAAATCTGCTGTATTTCCTCAGTCTTGGCAATGGGCACAAACCAGCCAGAGTGGAGATGGGCTGGTGCTGCAAAGAATATGGAAATCCTTAAGCTCAAATCCAAATTCACTGGCAGTGTAAGGGTTGGAGATGGTTTGGGTTGCTAGATGAGCTCATCCACAGGTGGAATTGGGCTGAATTCCAACAGGAGGAGACTCCTCAGAGGTGTAGGATCTGCCCTGTGTGCTCAGCTCTGCAGTGTGGATCTGCTGGAGTTGGGCAGCTCAGCCGCTCATTTACAGCTGCTCTGAGCAATTCCCCCACAGTGAGGAGTGTGTGCTCAAGCTCTCTTTACCTTGACTTTGTTGCCCTTTTGGTTTCTACAACTATTTTTGACTTCTGCTTCCTCCAGGGCTGGCACAGAGTAGTCTCAGAGCAGATCAAGCCATTAACTGGCTGTTTGGAGGCCACTCAGACCTTCTCTCACACCAGCTACAGGTCTTTTAAAGGGCTTATTCCTTTTTATCCCTTTTCTGGCTCAAGTTGACTTGAACTGAATTGAAGAGTTTATGACAGACATAATACTGCAAATAGGCTTAATTAGCCTTATTTTTTTTAACCTCCTAAATACCCAAGAGCAGACCATTATTTATATGTTGCTTTTAATCCTTTTGGAGCTGAAATCTTCCCACGAATCTCAATTTTGAGCACTCAATGAAAAAGCTTCCAAATAAGCTAAAATTTGCATTGTGGGTGAAGTGAGCAGGGAACTCACTCTGGCTGAACTATTGATCCCAAACCCTCTGCCTCACTGGCCTCCAGCCTTGTTCCACACCAGAGAGGAAGAGAATACCCCATCTTGGGAGGGTCCTTTGGGATGCCATTACATGGATCATTCCTATTTAAACAGGGACTGTAGCTCAGTGGAAAGAGGGGGGGCACAGCTGGGGCCCATTCCTTGGGAAGCAAGTGAAGGAGACACCACTCTGTCCACTTCTCTTATCAGAGCTGCACAGGAATTGCTGAATAAGAACTGGACAAAACCAAATTTCAGGGAAAATTAAGTTTCTTCATGTACCAAAGGGGACTTTTAAAAATTCTTTGTCCTTTGTGGCTCAGAGCTGCTGGAGAAGATCTGAGGAAGAGATGGTTCATTCTCCTGTACCTGGGCTCAGTGGGATGTAGAGGTTTGGTATTGAGCCAGAGTGAATTTGGGTTGTTCACTGTTGAGACAGGTCTGGACAAAGGACATCTGATGATCTCCAGCTTTGCTCTGGTTAACTCAGAGCCCTTTTCAGCCCCTCCTGACGCTGCTGCAAATCTTCCTGTCCAACCCCTGCCAGGCAGCACAGCCTCAAGGGCTGGAAACCAAATGATGAACATTGACAGGAAAGAAACAAATTCAAATGCCCAATTTGAGTATTGGGAAAAGGCCTGAGCATAGTTTTAGTTTGAGGCAACACTGATGTCAATCCTTTTGGTCCTTCAGCACCAAGTTTTTTTTAGAGATGGTGCCATGGATAAGGGAGGGACAAAGTTTGCTTGGGACAGATATCATGGTGGCTTTGGGGTTTGTATTTCATTCAGTTGTCCAGGGCTGTTTTGTTGGGTTGATATTCTGAAACATGATTTAATTCAGCTGACAGCAGTAGGAGCAGGGAGCAAAACCTGAGTCTGTTTGGCCCTTGATATTCTTCAGATTGAATTGTATTTTCCTCTGAACCAAGAGACCAAGCATCATCTTGAGCAAAGCTCTTCTGCCACCTCCTGGAGATCTGGGCTGTGAAGATCTGGAAGGACATTTGGTCCTGGGATAGCTTTTTAATTGTGCCACACACCTTAAAATACACTGGAAATCCAGTGGATTTGGTTATATGTGTAAATTACTGGAATGACAGGCTGGAGATACAAGGGGATTGCAATTAGGTCTTGACAAAGAAATCTTCTCTGCAGCAAAGTTGAAGCCTCACACCCTGCGTATAAAAAAACCCTTTTCCAGGTGCAAATGTACCTCAGTGACTACTGATGGTAAAAGTCTGAGCTGCACAGGCTTTACTGGGAGTTTTGGTTTGGACTGAATCTTTTCCTCTGCACCTACAATCCGGATAACCTGGGAGCAGCCATAGCTCCAATAACCCTAACCGGGGTTCTCACTGCCCACACAGGTTAGTCCCTGTCCCTATCCTTGTCCCTGTCCCTGTCCTTGTCACTGGCCCTGTCCCTCTGTGGACTTCCTAATCCAGCTTTTATTACCTCTCCTGGTGTGTTGCAGTGCTGGGCTTGGTAGTCATGGATCCAGCATGTCTGTTTCAGGGGGGGGAAATCCATCCATCCATCTATCCATCCACTATCCATCCATCCCTCCATCCAGCCATCCATCCAGCCATCCATCCATTATTCATCCCTTTTTACAAGGGCATGGAATCACAAGGAAAGAGGGGATGGTTTCCCACTGACAGAGGGCAGAGTTAAGTGGGATTTTGGGAAGGAATTCCTCCCTGTGAGGGTCATGAGGCCCTGTCACAGGTTGTCCAAAGAAGCTGTGGCTGCCCCTGGATTCCTGGAAGTGTACAAGGCCAGGTTGGACAGGGCTTGGAACAGCCTGGGACAGTGGAAGGTGTCCCTGCCCATGGTAGGGGGTGGAATGGGATGAGCTTTATGGTCCCTTCCCAGTCAAACCATTCTGGGATTCTATAAAAAGTTTTACTGAACCATTTCTGATGTTTATGTTTTCTGAACCTGCTTAGGAAGAAATCTCATCCTAGGAGGCTGCCCCATCTAATGGTTATTCCCCAGTAATTCCTGGAGGCTTATCCAGGGATCCGTTGCTCTGCTGGAAGGGCAGGGCAGTGCTGGGGGGGCTTTGTTAGATCAACAGAAAGGGCCATGTAAACCAAAACCCACCAATGAGGGGAATAACGAACCCCACTCCTGCAAGGGTCACTCTACACCTCGTGTCAGACCTAGAGGCCAACTTGCAGCAATATAATAAAGATGTCACTTGGAAAAAAAAAATCTGTTCTTTAAGGGAAACAGAACTTTTGTCTACCTCAAGATGTACAGCTTGTGTGACAAGAAGTATGGGTGTTATTTATATTTCTTGTATTTCCTCTAGAAAGAAAATGGTGCTATGGGGTTTAAGTTGCATTAGAGTCCTGCTTGTACCTTGTGTTAATTTTTATATATTCCTTTTGATTATCATGTGGTTGTGTTGTCCATTGTTGCACAAGTGTCTGCTTTGCTGTGTTCTTGTCAGCCAATAAATACCCATTGTTTTTTAAGAATGTTTATTTCTGCCTTTCAGGGAACACCCCTGGGAAGTACCTTTGAATAACCCCATTCCTCCACAGTCACAGTGATGTTATTCCTGTAGTTCTGCTTTTCGCACATCCTGTGCAGGGGATAACGGGGAATGCCCATTCCTGCCCACCCAACCATGAGGGCTGCCTGGGTGGGCTGAGCTCAGGTGTTTTTGCCTTGAGGAAATGTGACTCTGGTGAGCCAAACCTCATCCAGGACATATCAGTGATACCTTTCCTGGAGCAGCAAAACAAACAATGCTCCTTTGCCTGGTTGCTCTGTCCTTTGGCTGGTGCCTCTGTGCCACGTGTTTGGGTTTGGCAGCTTGTGCAACTTGGGGACTGGGCTGGTGGAACTGGGGCAGGTGCTGCTGAGCCTCAAGGACATGATTGCAGGGTGCCCTGAGCTCAGCGGATTCTCCCTGAGGAGCTGGTCTCAGGGAAGCTGTGGAAGCCCAGCTCAGTCTCTACAGGGAGGGATGAAGGACTTGTGCTGCAGTGAGTGCCAGACCAGTGGCTCTTCAGTGTCAGTGCCAAATCAGTGGCTCCTTGCCCTTCATCTTGGGCACACAGGAGCTGCTGGCTTGGGCAGTGGCTGAGAATGGCTTCACCAGGTGGTCCCAAATCGCTCCTCCAGACCTTGCTTTGGCACCAGGCCACCATGGCCTGGTGACATCTCCTCACAGTGTAGTGCTCAACACCACCACAGGGCCAGAGGAAGGGCCTTGGCCATGGCTGTGTCCGATGCACAGGCCGAGCTCAGTGTGGTTAAGGGCACATCCAGAGCCAGCATGTGCCCCGGCCCAGAGCTGCCAATCGTGGCCACACCAGAGCCACTTCACACTGTGGTTTTCCTTCTGGTTGGGATCCTGTTACTTGGTCCCTCTTTCCCCACCACCAGCTGAACCCTCTGCACAGAGTTTCACTTCTGGACTGTCAGAAGGGTGTTGGCAGCCCTAAATGTTGGGATGTGGCTGTCCAGCTCTTTGGCCTGTCCTGAGTGAAAGTGTGTCAGGAATACCCTCCAGAGAGGTTGGGTTCTCCTGGGTAAAGCATCCCAGTGCACTGGGGATGATCAATATTTCAAAACACCTACAGGTCCTCTCCCAGCCTTCTTCCCACACCGACTCTTCAGGCTCTACTCTAGCTTTCCCTGTTGTTTTCTAAGGTCTGCCCAGCTTGTCCCCCAGAGTAGTGCAGCTCATGAAAAATCTGCTTCCCTGGAGAGCTAAAGCAGTAGTAGAACTCTCTGGACAGTTTAAACTGGGTCAGTGGCATTTTCTTGGGGACTGGATGAGACCAAGGAGAATTGTGTGTCTGTCACAGGCACCAGCACGGCTCAGGCTTGGATCAGCCTGGGGTCCTCAGGAATGTCCCTTCTCCCCCAAACCAGCACTACTGAAATGGGGTCACCACCATCCCTGGAGGTTCAGGGAAGCCACACAGGTCCCAGGTATCAGCCTTTTCAGCTGCTTCAGGGATGAGCATTGAGCTTGTTTTGAATCCTCAGTTATCCCCAATTAATGCTTCTCCTGCCCCAGTGTGGTACTGCCAGAACCTCCTGGGTGGATGAAGGGTGCTGGCTCCAGTGATATTTTGTGATAGAGAGTGCCAGGGTGCATTAGGAATCCCCATCCAGCCTATGCTGCCCTGGCAAGCAGCAGTGGCTCCAGGCTCTCATGGGCGCTCAGGGCACACACTGAGGTTAACACGAGCTGGGTTTTAGAGGGATCAGGAAGAGGTGCTGAGGGAAGACAGGCTTTGCTTCTCTGCTGGGGCCCAACTGTACCAGTGTCACCTTCAGCACAACCTCCCTGGCAGCTTTTGCCTCTCAGCTCTTCCAGGGCACCAACAGGCAGTAGGGCTTCAGGTCCAAGGACTAAACAGAAATGTCAGGTCGTGCTGTGAGAGGGAAAGGTCCTAGAAGGACAGGTGGGAAACTGGGTGGCAGAACATGGGCAGGTGTCCCACCCTTCCTCAGCAGTGTCACAACAGAGAGCCTGGGCACACAAGGGGCCAACTAGCCTTAGCAGGGGGATAGTTTTCCTGAGATCATCTGTTCCTGGGAGAATGGTGATGCGAGGAATTTGTTTTCTTCATGGTGTTGAGTGGAGGGGTTGTGTGAGCACTGGGTGAGTGCAGTGAAACCTCCTTGTGCTGCTTGTTACTGTCACAGTGGGATTAAAATGTCATGGGAAAGAGCTCCTGGCAAAGCAGGCCAGTGGGATCCTTGCTCATTTGTGCGGCCATGCTGAAAATCCCTGCCCTTGCTGGATGCAGGAAATCAGCACCTTTGGGGTCGGGTTCTCTGTGTTTTAGGAGATGTGCTGGGTTAGGGCAGGCACGCTGTGGCAGCTCCCAGACATTCCTGCTGTTTCTTCCCTGGGCAGTGGAGACTCCAGGGAGCTCTTTGAAGTCACAGGAGAGCAGCAGGACCCTGGACATCAAAAGGTCAATAAGGTCCCTTCCAACCAAAACATTTCTATGATTCTATGAGAAAACACAAGGTAGTTTGCAAATCACAGCTTTAATATAGGAAATGTCTTTTATTGACACATCAGTGTCTTCCCAGACATGTTCCTTCTCTAAGCATCTTCATGGATGACCAAAGTACCATTGCTTTGGGAGTAAGCAGCTCAATGGAAACATTTAAAAAATAGCACAAATCACAGTCTTGTTTCATGTCATCACTGGAGGGCTCTGGAAATTCCCAGTCAAGCAATTTTCCCCTCTCCTCCACAATTGCATCTAAGTTATTGTGTAAATTGAACAGGCACTGCAGAGACAGCAGCAAAGCGTGAGCTGTGTCTCCATCACGTGGCCTCACCACTGTCCCCGTTCTCAACCTGGCTGCTGAAACACCAGCTGAGGTTGTTTACTCTGACATCTGGGGGTGATGGCTGGCTGTGATCCCTGTGCTCCCTGCACTGCTCCTGCAAAACCCTGGTTTGTGCCCTGGCAAAGCCAGGCCCCAGGACATGTCCCTGACCCTGTCTGTGTGCTCCAGGCTCCACTTTTCTAAAACTGACCATTTCAGTGGCTTCCAGCCTAACCTTGGGTGTCTCAAGCTGCAAATCCTGAGTGAGCCCAGGAAAATGAGGCATCTCCCAGGCAGGGCATCTGTATTAAAGATTTAGGACAAAAGAACTCCACTCTACTTTTTCCCAGCTTATACAAGTTTTAAATCCCACAGCCGTGCCTGGGACAGTGGCCTCTGCAGCCTGTGCTGTGTTTGCTAATGCCTTTCTTCTGCACTTATCTGAAAGGCTTTGGGTAAAAGTTTCTGCCTCATTTCTGAAATGCACAAAACCTTCTGCTGGCTTTGCTGGGCCTGGCCTGGCTCTGATTTCCAGCCTTGTCCCAAGGCTTTGATAGAAATCTGGGATGTGACTTTGGAGGGATCACCTCTGCCAGCTCCCAGCCAAACGATCCATTCCTATCAGCACCCCTCTGACACAGCAATTTGAAATATTAATGGCTATAGGTAAGACATCTTGGTAGCCACACGAGACAGAAACTACAAATCAAAATAGAAATTTCTGAAATCTTTGTATATCTTTTGTCCATGGATAGAGGCACATCCCAAGTTTTCTGTACTTAATGAAAATCTTAATTTCCTAGTAAGATATTTTCCCACTGAAATTACATTTCTCGGGTCTTTCTTTAACTCAGGGTTATGAACATTTTCCAGAGCATTTTGGAGATTTTTCTCCTTTTTGTCTTGGTTAGTAGATATCAGGTCTGCAGAATCTGATGCCTTGGAGCTACCAGACCTTGATGATGTTGTCAATATCTGTTGGTGAAACATTTTGGTTGCAGAAATAACTCCCAAGACTCCATGGGAAAGGTCCCAAATGGCACATTAGAAGCTCTCAGCTGCTGGCCCTGTCTTAGAGTCCTGACAGAACCCTTGCAGATGTTCTACCTACAGGGATGCTTTTAGCTGAATGTACAACACAGCCCTTAGATTTTGTCACCTTTGCTCTATCTGCTGCCAGCTGCTTTCCTACAGCCCTACAAGCAGCTGGGAATGGGTTTTGGCTGTTGGATCCCAGGCCCAGCATGTGCTGAGCCAGAAGACATTTGCTGCAGCGCCAGGTCAGTGTCATGTGCAGGGGAATAAGAGTTCTCACATTGCCGCTGCTTTGCACCTCGACAGACCTGTGCTTATGTAGAGAAATTGTACATGGCTGTGCAAAACTCTGCTGAACAGCTCTGCTCTGTCTCCCTCATCCCACCCCACACACTCCCAGCTGCATCCACTGCTCCTGGTGTTTCCTCTGGAGAATTTTCCTGGTCTCCATCTGACCCTGGTAGATCTGGAGACAAAACTCCATGGATGAACAGGATGGAGAATTGGGCACGACACCCCTATGCTGCTGAAATGTCTCCATAAGGCCTTGGATTCAGCTCTTGCCCATTCAATCAGTTATTCTGAGTCACCTGCTGGCCCTCGGAAGGCTCTGCCATGGATCTGATCCTACCTGATCCTGTTGTAGAGACACAAATCCCTGCCCTGGTGCTGCCTTGATTCCACCTTTCTCTTGCCTGCAGCCTGGTCTGATTTGGTTTTCCTCCAATGTCCTTTACCTCCCTTTGTTTTTTATCCAGTTTCTGTTCCCTCCCCCACCTTCAACTCAACCCAAATTCTTTATCTTTCCCTCTGTGCTGCTCTTGCCAAAACCCACCTGCCTCTTCCATTTCTCCATCCCCTCTTGCTTTTAGCAGGGAAGTTATTCATGACATTGCACTGCCCCAGGCAAACTCCAGCACAAAAATACCTTGGGAGCACGGGGGCATGGCTGGGGTGAGCAGGGCTGGCAGGGCCACAGACAGATCTTGCACACAGACAGCTGGAAAAAGGCCTTGTGTGGAAAGAGAAAACTGCTGGGGGTCTCCCAGCTCCTGGTGTGGCCACAGCTATGGTTCACACTCATTTGCAGGGCTCTTCTCTCCAGGTCTGGGGAGTTGTGCTTGTCCTGAGAAGTGCTGTCAGCAGGGCTGGTATCAATGCTCACAGAGTCACTCCCGTTCCCATCAGAGTCACCTGGCGTCAGAGCTGGGTGATGGAAACAGGCACTTGTCCCCTTCTGAGTATCTCAGCTGCAGTCCAAAACCAAACTCGCTTTGGTTTTCCTCTCTTTCAGTTCTGGGACAAATTCTCCTGGTGTTTAATCCACTCCCTGAATTCTGCAGATCTAGAAAGGGGGAGAAGGAAATAGAGAAAAGGAAAAAGAGCAGCAAGTTCCTCTTGGCTAAGGAACGGTAGCATCACTCAGCTAAGGAGACAACAGATCCAGAGGGAGAGCAGGAGCCAGGACACAAGTACAGATGAGGTGGGAAACCCTTTCCCAACCACATTTTCCAGGACAGTCTTGCCTGTTTCCCTGGACAAGCCCAGCAGCATGGAAAACAGGGAAATAAAGATTAGTAGCTTGTACTGTCTAGGTTGTGACTTTTGTGTTGCTGACTTGGCAGGGGGGGAGAAAGATCCTCTCCCTGCTATCCAAAAAGACCTTGAGGTCACCTGAAACCAGCACACTTTACTTTTTTTTTTAAAAATCTCCTTAAGCGCATTTCCCGCCCCTGTGCCGAGCTGCTCCCCACGAGTGCCCAGGGGCTCCTGAGCTGCAGCCCGTGCAGGTGCTGGGAGGATAGAGGGCTCTGCTCCCACCCTGGCTCCAGGAGGAATGGGGGGGCTGCTGGAGCGGGGGGACACATGTCAGGAACCAGAGCTGCCAGCATCAGGTCTCACGTTTCGGCTCTGGAGGGAGCTGGGTCAGGTTGGAACAGGAGGTTTAGTCTGGGGCTCATAGCCCAAGGTCAGATGAGATTTCTGTGAGACAGACAGTGACACGTCCCACTGGGCTGCTTTTACAGACATAACCCAACACCCTCCCCAAGCCTCAGACCCCTGCACCCAAGCAGAGGTTTGGGGATGAGCAGGATGAGCCACCCTCATGTCCTCTGAGGCAAAACTCCAACTCCACCTCCCTAGCTCTGCTGTTGATGTGTTTGTGACGGTGGGCACCTCCTCCAGGCCCTGCAGGACAGCACAAAGATGCCCTGGCTTATAGGAGGCCTACAGATGCTCACATATCACAGACATCAATTGCCTTTAGCATTAGTAAGTGAGGGCATGTGCATTCCTGTGGAAGTTTTGGAGGATAAGTCTGAATTCCAGCTGAAGGAGTGATGTTGTCCCAGTCTGCATCTGTGTGCAGGTGGAATTCAGTTTGGCCTAAAAGCACCCTGGGGCTTGGCAAGAGTAATGAACACTGTAGGAGCACTTGATCCTGGGCTGTCTAGCATTGCCGTGATTTCAATAAGAATTAATGTAAACCTCCAAAAAGCTCAACTTCCACAGTGACTGAAGGGATTCTGAAGGGAAAGAGGACCACCCTCATTGCCTCCCCCATGAGCTGTCACTGTGCTCTGGGCCAGGACCTCAGCCTGTGAATGAGGCACAACTTTCCAACCCCATCTTCCCAGGAAGTTTAACTCTGGCTGGTCTGGCTTGGCTGCAGCGTCCACCATGTGATGTCCTCATGATCCTGAGAAGGTACAACCTGTCACACAGTCACTTACAGACTGCTCAGGTTACCACTCTGACTGTATTGCTCTTCCCAAGGGATGAATTTGGTCATTTAAAAAGCAATCAAGTGTAAGAGAAGAAAAAAAGAGATTCTAATGCATGAGAGCAAACAAGTTTGTAGTGACTAGAAACAGTTCCTTAATTCTCTTGTACTTCATTTGCTGCTTCTTTGATATGAAGAGAAGTAGAGTGACTCACTTCTCAATGGAAATAATTCTCTGCTAATAAATGGAAATAGAATAACTTGTCAGCCTTCTCTGAGGTCAGAGTTGCAGCCCAGTGATGTGAAGGTGCAGTTGCCTTCATCTGCAGCACCCAGCTCCTTTCTGTCCCTTTGGATTCCGCACAAGATTTCCTGTATTTTTGTACTGACTGGGCCAAGTAATTTGCTGCTGTGAAGTTAAAAGGAAAAGTCTGGGTAGCTGGGAGTCATTAGCAATGATGTTTAACAAACCTTGGGTTACTGGAGAAGTGGGGAGGAGGGTAAAAGGTCCTGTGGAATCATGGGCTGGTTTCACTGATGCCCAGGAGATGATTGAAAAGCTGACAGGAGATAGAATATAAATCTGTGTAGCTTCAGCTGCAAACTGCTACCTCACAATGTCCATTCCCTGTTAGAATAAACAAATCTTGGAAGTCTCTTCCTTCCAGGTCTGCTATTTATCTCCCTCTTTGATAAATTCAGAAGGATATGATGCCTTTTTCTAGTTATAAAGGATATTTTCTGTCATTCATTTGATGAAGTGACAGCATATAATCTGTTTTAAAAACCCAAAATAAAGATTGCCCATTATGAATCAATATAAATGTGACTGATGAAGGAATTGCAAGGGAATTATTCTATAATAGGGACATTCATGGCAGGGTTTGTCTCTATTGGTGATGGGACTGGTGTCAATTATTATCAGCAAAAGTTGCAGAAGACCCAAATAATCATGTGTAATTAAAACCAGAAACCAGTTTTAAAGAAGGTTTTGGATTACATCACAACCAAATTATTTAGATATCATGGTTGAGAACCATCCATGTCATGCCAGCACTCTGCAGACCCTTCAATATGAGCTTCTTCACCAGGTCCCCAGCAAGCACCTCTTGAATGCAATTCCCTTATTTCTCCATTAGCTGTAACAAGTATTTAGGAGTGGGTTTTACCAAGTGCTTGGGCATGGGGAGTGTGGAGGGTGAGTCCACGTCCAGCTGCAGTGCTGCTGTGTTTATTCCCTTCCCAGCTGTGGGTTCAGCACAGCTCAGCCACCTCCCACATGGATTGTGACCCAGTCAATGATGGCACAACCTGCACCCATACCCTAAACCTGCACCCAGGAGAGCACTGAGCACTGTCAGGAAAAGGACCCAGTGCTGGTAAAAATCCCACTAAGACATTCTGAAAAGAGTGCCTGCCCCCCTTTTCCCCTGGATCAAAGTGAGAGCACTCAGAGCAGGCTCTGAAGGAAAGCAGATGCTGGGACTGGGTGCACTTCAGCCCTGTGTGGTCTCCTATCTCTGCTCCTACCATTGCCTTTGGGGACTGCTGTGTGTCCTCTGGGTGAGAGGCTCTGCAGCCCATCCACCGTGCCCAGAACTACCTGGGAGCCCCCTCCCAACAAGATGCCATTTCTTAGATCTCTGAGCAATCTGCTCTGCTCAACCTCTTCTTCCCCAATTAATAACATTGCTGTCAGGTTGGATTACAGCCCTCTGCCTTCTTTGTCTCAGCTTAAAATACTTGTGGTTTCATATTCTGTCAGAAGAGATATATAAGAGAAGAGCTTTTCTCGAAGTGCAGATGATGATGGAAAAGGAATGTGTTGCTGCAAATTCCTGCAGGAGCCTTTATTGGATTCCTCAGGACATATTGAAAAGCAAAAATATAAGGAGGGAGTGAACAGTATGGGGGGAACAGGGAGCTCATAGGAGCTGCACAGTGTGGTATTGCGGGAGAGATAAGACAAGCCGGTGGCTTGAGCAGAGATAACAGTGAAAGAGTTTCTGCAGCTATCTAGGCAATTTCTGTCATTCCAGTTAGAGAAAAGAACCCCCAAGCAACACCTAAAACAGAACTGAATGTCCTGCTAAAGTTGCATTATGGAAATGCAAGTCCCTTGCCCCTCGCTGTCTTTGTGACAGGAAGAAATTTCCAGTGATGGGGTGACTGGACATGGGCACAGAAATCCTGAGCAACTTCTGCTGGAGGAACACACTTGCTTCTGCCCTGACTTCACAATATCAGCTGCCACTACAAATCCCGCAGCTCAGAAATTAATTTCTGAAGGATATAAGACCCCAAACTTGTCTCAACTCAGAGCAGAAGCAGTTGTAAATCACGAATCTGGAGAAGCACCCATGTCATATTTATCTCATGGGATTTACACCTTCTGGCTTTCCTGCGGGAGACAACACAGATGTGGCATTAACTTTTTAAAACCTCATTTCCTGATTATTTAAAATATTATTTCTCAGGGTCTCAGACATATTTTCATGAGAAGTGTTTTCTTTCCATCTGGATCTGTGTTCTCTGTAAATGAGGGATGTTTGTTGTAACATTTGTGCTTGCTTTGCTAACTGAGACAACAATTGTTCCACTTCTCAGACTTAGAGTTTGATATTGGAATAGACTGAACACCTATATTTTACAGAGCAAACCCACTCCTGATTTAAGTTGATATCTCTGCATTAATTCTATTGCAGTCTTTATGCACTGGAAATTAATTTATAACTGGGAATTTGATAAGTCAGTAATTCTTTAAAGAAGTTTCAAAAAAATTTAGAAGTGCTACATCTACTGAGGATGAAATATGAAATGTGGATTTGAGGCTGATAAAAACAATAGTGGGGCATAAAAGTATACCTTGGCAGTGCTGGGATGGATTGAAGCTCTCCTGCCAAAGCAGGACCTAGCCAGAGAGAAATGGAGGTGTCCATGAATAGAATTCCCATTTTTGGGAAGAAGGGTAAACTGTGCCAATAAAATCAAGGTCCCTAGCTAATGTCAGACTTGATGCTGTGAGAATGGTTTTTGATGTTACACCCTCAAGAGTGCATTTATTGAAGACATTTTCCTCCCAGTAGATAAACCAAAGTACAGGGAATCCTTTTGAGCTAAAGCCCAGGGTAACTCAGACAATGTCAAACCAGGCAAGAGATGAAAGAGAAAGTTGGGAAATTCTTGTGTGAACTCCACGGTTGGAGGAGATGGTCAGATAAAGGAGGATAAAATAATGGACAAGCTGCATCACCTGCACAGCAGGTGGGGAGAAAAAGAGAATTCCTGTGTTGGGGAACAGCCTGGGGCTGTGGGTAATGTGGACATCAAGGTATCAGTCCTTTGATCTTCTCTCAGCTATGGCTGAGCCCCTGCCCTTGCTCCTCCTCACACCGTTGTCTGCATTATCCCCATCCTGGAGGGAATCGTGGATCTGTGCTGGTCATCCTACATCAGGCAGACTGTGGTGGTTCTATCACACCAACATTCAGTTCTTACCAAAGTGTCCCACATGCCTTGAAAGGATCGGTACCTTGGGATGAAAACGGAGAGAAAAAACATGATGTGAGTGCCTGTAGGTTTGGATATTTGATCTTGGTATTTAAGCAAAGGATTTTGATGGAATATGTCAGTGAAGAAGTGTAATTGGGCTAAAATTGATTTGTAGAAGGACAGTTGTGATAGACCAATCAAAGTGTTAGATAAAGCAACTGTTTTCCTAAAACCCTTGAATTCAAAACTAATTTGAAATGAATTTGTCCTCTTGTCTTTTAACACAGAGGAAGAAGATCCTTTGGCTTCCATCACTTACAGGTTCAGAAAAGAATTCTTTCTTTGAGGATCCTAATGATGAACTCTTTCAAATTCTCATAACACCAGAACATGAGGAACGTTGCATGAAGATTCATAATGAAGTTTCATAATCAATCCCTCGTAATACCTTATCAGAGGTAACCTATATTTTTCTAACCTACTTAAGACACTCAATGAACAAGATCTATAAATCCACTTGCTTCTCTCACAGTCACCAGGTAAAAGAGGTAACAAAACCCTCACCTTGGAGCTGAGCAGTTTTTGTGTCACCTCTTCTTGAAAAATCCATGTCAGCTGTATATAATATGTAAATAGCGCCTAGCTGTGAGGCATTGTCAAGACAGAAGCGATAGTGATATCCTGGGGCTCTCCATGTCCCTGAAATTGTGTAATAGCAAAGAGCTGTAATTCAGAAGTGGAGGATGATGCACGTTTACAAACTCCTAAAAGCCCATTCCACTCCCAGTTTGGTGTCTGTCTCCGGAAAGCATCAGGGGAGAAGAAAAACTTATGACTACAACCAGCTACTGAACAGATCCATGTTGCAGCCATGAAATGCAGAAGGGAGATATTCAGAGGGTGGGAAGAGCAGGGGAGGAGAAAGAAGAGAAGGAACCACACAGATGTAGAAGGTTTGTTTCCATCAGGTCCCTTCAGTCTGGTGGTGGCTTGTGGTTATTAAGTTTGGCATCCATATGGTAGGACTGAGGAGGGTAATCTCCTGAGTTCTCTGGTACAAGGAGAGGGCTATAACCCTGAAGGAAGTTTTCTGAACATACTGCTGATAAATATTTTCAATCAAGCATGGGTGACCCTTGGTAATTTCTCTGGATGTTGCTGGGTGACGAATAAAGGCCCAGCCATCACCAACCACCCTTTTTACATGGAGGAGGAACACAGGAGCAGGTGTGACATTGATCTGACCAAGACTGAGTGTCAGAACCCCAAGATTACTGAGTAAATCAGAGGCTGTGCCCTGCACATCCTCAGGGGCTCAGTCATTGCCCTGGGATGGGCACTCCCTTCATAGGATGTGTCCTCTCCTGGGTCTGACGTCTGCTGGAAATGTCCCCCTCCCCATGCCAGGCCTGCCAGCCTGAGGCAGCTTTGAGCAGGACCATTTCCAGGTATTCATTTCTGTTTCAGTAGCCAATTAATTGATTCAGGTGTTACTGCTCTGGGTGCTCCCACGCACTTCAGCGAATCTCTCACAACAAAGTCCTTGTTCCTCCAGGCTCCTGCACTGGTATTTGGAATGATATTTTCCTTTGGGGAATTTCTTCCTGCCATATTGGTCTATTCTCATATCACAGCTGAGGCATGATCCCTACCCAGAGCAGTGCCCCTAGATGGGCCCTGGATAGAACCTGCACAAAACACATTCTCAGTATTGCTTAAGCAGTTGCCTTCTCTCAGAGAAATAATTTTCCTTAGGGAAATTTGTTTTTAACTTATTTAGGATGTAATTTTAACATATAAATTATTTAATATTATAAATAATAATAATAATTATTAAACTATTATTTTCAATTATCTAAGGATGAATTAAAAAAGGGGAAGCCTTTGCCCTGTTGGTGTCCAGCCCATGGGACATGATCGCACTGGAGTTATCCAGTTATCTTTAAGCTCCCTCGTCTCTTCATTTTCTTTCTACTTCCTTCTCCTACAGTTGGGTTCTCAAGCCCTTCTCTTGTTGTCCCAAATGTTCCTTTTATTCACTAGTAAGAGAGAAGTTCCCTTATTTCATGTGTTGACCGTAACATCTGTTACTTCTGCTATTTTCTGTTGCCTTGTCTGATCTGAGTTCCCTCACTGTCCTTGTCAGCCCCACCTTTTGTCACATATAATGATGCTCGACCCTAGATCATGGGTTTCTGCAGTTTTGGAGAAGTTCCTCTTTGGTTGGGCCATGCCTCTCCTGATCCTTTTCCCTCCCTGTGTGCATTTCCATTCCAGCCCCAAAGCTGAGTGCCGATAGCAGGGGTTGGGTAGTGCGGTTGTCTTCAGGAATCTCGGAGGTGTTGTGTCTGCCAGGGGCTGCAGGCCTGCTGTAGACAGGACAGCTGTGCCGCTCCCTTGGGCACAGGGAGAGCGGGATGCAGGGAAGCGCTGTGGGGGCTGCATGCGGGGCACACTCCATCCCTCCCCCATCCCTTACTCCACCAGACACCTCAGAGCAGCCCAACGGAGGGCCAGGGCAGCAGGAACAGGTAGGACGGGTCTGCTGCGCCTGTGGCTTTTCCCTGTGCCTGCACCCAGCAGAGTGGGAGGCACTGCAGGCCCCTCCATCGGGAGCACTAATGATTCCTCCTGCCCGGAGGACACGGCCGGGATCGATGGAGGGTCAGCAGCATTTCCCAGTGCCCAGCACAGCCCAGGGGTCAGCAGCTAATCATCACTGCTATCTCGCTGTGCTGTCCAGCCCAGGGCGACTGGAGGTGCATTAAAGATTAAACAAGAGCTGGGGGGTCTAGGGAGTGTGTTGGAGTCATTCCAGGGTGGGTGGGCAGTGGTTGGCCCAAGCAAGTGGATTTCTGCTGCAGCGGCCCCGACTTTAGATCTTTCAGCCGAACAAACTGGCGGCATCTCTGTTGAGACAAAAAATGCCTCCAGCTAAAATTCCACTATCTGACCTCAGAAGGGCTCCAGCTGCTTCTGCCACCAATGGAGCAGCTCAAAGAAGAGTTTTGCAGAGGTTGGTCATGCTGAAAGAGAAGCTCACGTCTTCAGAGGGCCTGGCAGGACAGAGCCTTCATCTTCCTCACTGCCCCTTCAGCCTAAGAGCTCACACAGTGTGGCAGAGCATTGGCTACTGTCCCACGTGTGCCTGTCTCCTGCCAGCACCAGGCCATGGAGATTTACTGCAGGACCTGGACACCTCTTCCAAGGTGGGAGGATTAAATTGTCCCCTTGCTTGCCATGCTCATTCCCAATGTCTCCAGCCTCTAAAATCAGTACATTGCAACTCTGGTCCTCACTGGAATACAAATATTTTCACAGTATTAGGAAAACACTTTCCATTTGGGGTGTGCTTAGTGGGACGGGCTCATCCCATGGCTCTGAATATGTTGGAGTCAGTCTTAATGCTGATTCAGGCAGGCAGTTCCCACACCTTCCTCCTCTGCAGGGCTATCTGTGTGCTGTCTGTTAATATCCAGCATTAATATGTCTGTTCTGACTCCTGTGACCATGGGACCACGTTCATATCTGGCTTTGGTTGCCCACAGATCGTCCCCACTATCTGAGCCTTCTGAGCCCGGCCGGAGGGTTGCAGGGAAATGGTGTGTCTGGCGCTTTGGACGCTGTCTGGAGCTGTGTGGGCTGGGGAAGCAGTGCTGGCTGACTGGCAGGCTGCACATCCTGCCCTTCAGTTGCTCAGATCCACAGCTCTCCAATGAGCCTCAAGTTCACAGCCATTTTTGGGCAATTAGAAGAGCAGAGGACAAGATTCATCCACAGTACAGTGCTAGATCAGAGTTACAGCCATGGAGTAAAGGTTGCACTCCCCATTCCTTCTGGCAAGAACTTCAAGGATAATCCATTTTAAGACTTGCCATTTAGTCAGGGATCCTTCCTAAGGAGTCCTGACATGAAGCAGGAGAGGTTTAGGTTGGATCTCAGGAAAAGGTTCTTTCCCAGAGGGTGCTGGCACTGCCCAGGCTCCCCAGGGAACGGTTCCGGCCCCGAGGCTGCCAGAGCTCCAGGAAGGTTTGGACAGTGCTCCAGGGATGCCCAGGGTGGGATTGTTGGGGGGTCTCTGCAGGGCAGGGGTTGGACTGGATGATCCTGTGGGTCCCTTCAAACTCAGGACATTCTGTGGTTCTGTGATTGTATGACACAGTGAGGGCTCTTTGTCAGAGCTTCCTCAGCTCATTCAATGGCTCCACCTGAGCTCTGAGCTCCCTTTCTGGCCAGTAGAAGAATCAGGCTGACAAAGGACAAACACTGTCTAAGAAAGGCCACGTGAGTTGCCCTGAGCCTTTTTCCGTCTCTGAGCATGAGCAGAGCCCAGCGTCACTGGCTGATCCTTGACTTCCCAGCTCCAGAACGGAGCTGAATCCCATCCACAGCCCCTGGACACTCACCTGCACCCTCCCCTTGCTATAGGGGGTGATGTTTTCAATGGCAAGAATGACATTAATTGAAAAAAATTTTAGCTCTGATGATCATCTAGGGTTGCTTTGGATCATGACACTTTTTACTCTTCATCTGGGCTGATTCTAAAGCTTCCTCTCAACAGGCTCCCACCCAAGTTTTCCAGAAAAAGCTGCTCAGAGTATGTGCTGCCGTTGCTATTTTTATCAACTGAGCATTATGTATTTTGTGTGATACATGGGAAGTGTTATTCATTTACTGGAATTATCCTTTTATCAAGTCAGTTTCCTATTGCATTTCACCCTTCAGTGCACTGGCAGTTCATTCTTTTAACAAGGCTGTTTCTATTCTTGAAAGTATATTTAAGAGGTTTTGTAATTTCACTGTGAGATACAGAGCATTTCCTTTTCTTTTAAGGAATGTGTTCCAAGCATCCTTAAAACATGGAGAACTTGGAGCAACAGTGAATAAATGTATCAAGAAATTAAAAGATAACAACCTCATGAAAACTTTCCCTAAATTATCTTTTAAAAATCAGCTATTGTATGTTAATTTTAAGCCATTTTTACTTGTCAGATTTTGTTTTCTGCTTCCTGTTGTAGTCTTTGTTTCCCCCAGTCCTGACTTGTGCTGGAAATCTGCTTGTGGGTCTTTTTGTTAACTTCTGGTGAGATTTGTGAGGGGCTCAAGCAGTGGTGACTGAACTGTGCAATGTGTGATTTGGGGTTTTCAGTCACTCACAATCCCAAATCCAGCATTTTTGAGGAGTTGCCCACAAAGCAGGACATTGTGGGGTGATAGATCAGGCAAGAGGCAATGGTAGGGCAAAGAAGTGAGGCTGAATTCTGTCTCTCTGGGGTCGTAGGCCATGGGACCAGCACTGAAACCGTGAGCCAAGCTGGGACAGGAATCGGAAGGGGGTTGAAAGCCAAGAGTGAAACCACAAACTGTCTTGGCATTTCCCAGTAGGTCATTGTGAATTAGCAGCAGAAATGCCCCTGCAGTGGGTGACCATTAATCAGTGAGGAGAAGGAGTTGCAGAAAGGGCAGAGTTGTGTTCAGTACAACCCTGAGCCTTCAGAAGCTCCACTGGCTCTGCTGGGACCCACTGAGAGGGCTCAGAATGAAGATGTGGAAGGGCCACACCCGTGGAGAGGTTCCTCCATCACATCTGCACCCAGCTTTTCAATAGGGGCTCGTTTTGATTCTGGGCTCATCCTGCTCAATCACAAACTGTCATCTGAATAATTTTTTTTTTCATGTTCGATCAGAAAAATTCCTCCAAGGCTCAATCACTCAGAGGTCTGGGTGGGAGAGTCAGTTGTGTGGGCCAAGGCTTACCATGGGAGGTTTGAACAATGCAATTTAGGTATCTCTTCACGGAGGAATCAAAGGTAAGAGGGTCTTTTTTAACCGAAGATTTTATGATAGATCAACATGGTGGACAGCATCCTATTGGAGATTTTGGGAGCGAACTTCAGTTCTGGCAATCAAACCATAATAAATGCTGTGGATCTCAATCTGTGTATTTTTTGCAGTCCTTCTTGGACCATGTCTGAGTTCCCCCAGCCTCCTCAAACACTGCATCACATAAGCAAAAGCAAGAAAGCTTGCTTTAGAACATTTGAACCCACAAGTAAAACTTGCACTTGAAATAAAACCTGGTTTGCCACATAGAGGAATGAAATTATAAAAAAGTTCAACTAGAACTCAGCTAAGAATTCAATCTGTGGCATTCTTTAATTAACCCAATTAAATGAAGACAATTATTCTGCATGGGATGATGAGATACAGACAATTTTTTCTCCCAAGGACTAAAAGCAACTTGTACATGTGCTTGTCAGAATAAGTTTTGTGAGTTAAACAAGCAGACAAGAACCTAGCAGTTACCTTGGACTAAAAGGACACCTACAGATCTCAGAGTTGAATATGTGAGCAGGGCAAGCGGGAAGGAGACTTCCACAGGTTGATCTTCCAGTCACCAGAACTTCCAGCTGAGGGGCTCAAGGAGGAAAACATTTCTGGAGTAACTGAAACCTTGTCATTTAAGGGTAAAAATAGATCACAATGATCAGACATGGGCAGGTGGGGTGAAACCACCTGTGAAAGTTGATGTTAAGGACTGAGTTACTCACTGGTGGTGGTCAGGGTGGCTGTGGAGAAGGGCAAGTGGAGATGGTTTGTAGCAAGTAGTTCTGCACTTCCAGAAGCAGAGCAGAAGATCAGCCCTGGGTCCCTGGGGTTGTGTCCCCCAGCCAGGCTTTGGGTGAGGCTGAAGGGTTGGATCAGGGCAGCCACAACAGGGTGGGTGACCAGCTTCATTCTTGAGGTGGCAGCTGCCAGAGCAGCTCCTCATCCTGAACCTCCACCACAGGGAGGTACCTCACCAGAAGGGTCCCAGAACAGAGGGATTGTCCTCCCTGGAAACTACCACATGAAAATGGGGAGAGACTCGTGGTATGAGCACGGAGACTTAATCTCAGTGCAGCCATCCAGCTCTCACAGTTAATCCAAACAGGACTGTAACCACTCCCCTGGTGTGACAAGGCTGTGCAGAGGGCACTGGGGTGTACCCCACAACCAGACACTGAGGGCAAGGCTCGCACCATGGGAATTGACAGTTCTTCTACCTGGGTATTTCTGGAGGGATGAGGTCCTGCCGGCAGGGACAGGTCTCTGCTGACACCTGGGGCCCTGTTCTGCACTTGGTCCTTTCTCAACTACACACTCACTACATTTATGCAGGCACCAAACTCACATGTCCTCCTGGTTTCAGCTGGGATGGATTCAATTCTCCTCTTAGTGCTTAGTTTGGGTTTAGTGTGAGAATAATGTTGATTACACACCAATGTTTTAGCTGTTCCTGAGCAGTGCTTACCTCAAATCAAAGCCTTTTCTTTTTCCCAGGCTCTGCCAGCAAGGAGGAGCTTAAGAAGGTGGGAAGGAGCAGAGCTGGGACAAGTGACCTGAACTGGCCAAAGGGATGTTCCACACCATAGAATGTCATTTCCAGGATATAAACTGGGGAAGCTGATGCTTGCTGTGGGTGATGGGGTGGGCAGTGGGTAGTGGGTGATGAGTAATTGTGTTGTGCATCACTGGTTTCTCTTGGGTTTTATTCCTTTGTCCCCTTTACATTACTATTATTATTATTATTGATTACTTTTATTTTGTTTCAATTATTAATCTGTTCCTATCTCGACATGAATTTTTTACTTTTCTTTATTCTCCTCCCCACTGGGGGTGTGTGTGGCGTGAGTGAGCAGCTCTGGGGTGTTTATTTGCTGTCTGGGGCTAAAGCACAAGATGGGTACCTCCTGCTATATAACTGTCCTGGCACTTCTTTGACTGGCTTCATTCTCTAATCAACTTGTTCCTGTCACCTTCCTTAGGAATTTCAGCTGGGCAGAGCCAGGGACACAGCACTGAGCTAAAAGGATCTTGGGCTTGATTGAGATTTGACAATCCTATGTCCTCATGTCTGAACCAGGAGGGCTCTGTACACCCTGTGCATCTCTCAGCTATATTTAGGTGTAATGTACACACTTTGTGTAATTCTGGGAAAAACCAGACAGCTGTCATGCTGCCCAGGATTGAATGAAATAGCTTTTAAAAACATCTAATTTGTGATGTAGTTCAGCAAACAAAACCAGTGACCAGATGAAATATATTTCACTGCGTCTAAAGGAGGGTGAATGGCTTAGTTGGGAGTGAGAGTGCAAGGGAAGAGTACTTCCGTTGAATTGTATAAAAACATAAGAGTTAAAGTGAAAGTAGGTTCTTAGCAAGATAAATTGAAGCTCCCACATCTACATTTCAAAGCCTTCATTGTCCCAAGGCAAGCCACACAAAGTGGCATTTGCATATTCACTGACACTGGAGTAGTGTCCAAAGGCATCAGCCGAATGGAAGAAACTGAGAGGAGGGAGGTGAAATTACCATACAATGATTTCCCTCAAATTGAAAAATGAGATAGAAGGAGTAGGAGGGGAAGCTCCTAACACAGTCCTTTGATGCTTGCTTTTTCTGAAAGGAAGGCATACATGGGAGGTTGTGATTTACAACTGCAGTTCAGTGATAGCTAAATCTGACTTGAGGGCTTTCTGTGATCCAGACTCCCGACTCAGGGAGCTGAGCTGGAATAAACTTCTTGTGCCAGCTCAGGTTTGCTCAAATAGGGCTGATTGGTTAACTTTGTGCCAGCCTGTTTCATGTCAGATGTGCCATCAGCATAGAAAGAGAAGCAGAGTTTTGTTGGACCTTTGCTCAGCCTGTCTGGGGGACTTTCCATCAGCCTTTGGTGGTCTCCTCCCACCTATGGAACCTTCAAGTCGCTGCCTCCACACATCATCACCCGCCCCCGACGTAGATCACAGCCTTCTGTGTTTCTTACCACTTTGCATATTCAACGTCTTGTCATGGACCTTCCTTGTCCTTGTCATGGACCTTCACGTGGGCCTTGCCTGGCTCAGTTCTGCCACATCACCTCCACTGTCACAACAACACCAACCTTCCCACACGTGTCCTCCCCAAGCCAGGTTCCCACTCCCAGCCACAGTGAGTCGCACTGTGAGCAAAACATCCCTCCTTCACCTCCTGCAGATAGGATTCTGCTCCCTGATGAGATCTAGGCAGAGTCTCATGTGTGGGTGCTGTTGTGGGGCCACACTGGAGAAGTGTAAGACCAAGGTGAAACCTGTGGGAAAAGCCTATAGGAGGGACAAGGATACTGATGGCCCCTCATTTCTGTCTGTGCAACAAGGATCTGAGATGGAATTTGTGACAGGATGGAGATCTTGCGCGGGGAGTGTGTGGGAAGCCTTGCAAGACTGTTAACAAAACTGCTTCCCCTCCATGAAAGAGTGGCAACCTGGGGAAGAGTGCACATCCATGGGAAGGCAACTCTCAAAGAAACTGAGCCGTAGGAATCAAAACAGTGCTGGTGGAGAGAGACCCTTGGAAGTCTCCAGCCCAACCTTTCCTGGAGCAGGATGAGCCCAGGACCAGATTAGGATAACCAGGGGTTTGTACAACTGAACCCTGTAAATACTGCGGGATAAAGACTCTCTTGGCAATGGGCCCAAGACTGCACCACCCTCCTCGACAGTGAATGTTTCCTAATGCCTAACTTGAACCTCCTAAACTCCAGTTTGTGCTTGTTGACCCTTCCTATACTGTCTGGCATCAGTGACAAGAGTTTGGCTCTGTCATCCTCGTGTATTGGCCCTTCAAAAGGTCATAGGCTGCTCTAAGATATTCTGAGTCTCCTTTTGCCCAGCAGAAGAGGTGATGCCGTCCCTCAACCTCTCTGCCAGACCAGCCTCTCCCTCCACCTCTCCTAGCAGATCATGTGCCCCAGGCTTTGACCACCTCGGTTGCCTAGCCTGGTCTCTCTCCAGTTTCTCCCCATTGTTTCTGAACTGGCAGCTGACAACTGAACGCAGTGTTCCAGGGCGCTGAGCACTGACAAGAACTTCCCCCTGCTTTCAGTTGTTCTCCTCCACACAGACTTCGGCAGGCAGCTTGTCTTGTTTGCAGTGAACGACTGCCAGCTCATTTTCATGCTGGCATCCTCCATCCCCTCCATTGGCAGCAGGAATGCATCTCAGCCAGTCTGCTCCAGGTTCAGCTGAGTTTTCTGCTTTTCCTGCCCAGATTTTCCCAGACTGCCACTGACACTGTTGGGAATGATGATGATGCAAAAGCCTCTTTAGTTGTTCCCAGCCAGATGTGTTCTCCTGTTTCATCATTCTGCATGCACTGTCCAGATCTTTGTGTGCTTTACAGCTCCCAGGGCCTGTGCCAGGCTTGGAGACTGGGCTTCTGTTCCTGTTCAGGTTTTGGTCAGGGCTGTGCCACATCCCACTGCCTCCCACCACAGTGAGCAATTCCAGACTGAGAGCACTGAGGGCTCTGCTGAGAGCTTTACTTGTCATCCTTTTCCCAGAAAAGCTCCTCTTTTCCTTTCCAAAACGGGCGCATCAATGCCTATGCACAAATGCAGGCATGGCCACACACACACACACACACGTGTCTGCACACGTATTTACACACCTGCACATGTGCAGCCACACTCACATGCACACAGGGACAAGCACATATCACATCCCAGAATGGTTTGGGTGGGAAGGGACCTTAAAGCTCATTCCATTCCACCCCTGCCATGGGCAGGGACACTATCCCAAGGTGCTCCAAGCCCCTTCCAACCTGGCCCCGGACACTTCCAGGGATCCAGGGTCAGCCACAGCTTCTTTGGGCAACCTGTGCCAGGGCCTCCCCACCCACCCAGGGAAGAATTCCTTCCTAATATCCCATCTAACCCTGCTGTTGGTCAGTGGGAAATCATTCCCCTTTATCCTGTCCCTCTCCAGCTCTCTTGGAGCCCCTTTAAGCACTGGAAGGGGCTCTAAGGTCTCCCTGGATCATTCTCTTTGAAAAAAAACCGCAAACCTGCTGTGAACTGTCCAGCATCAATGCCCAGAAGCAATGCCCACGGGGTTCCTGGGACAGGACATATTCTTATCCTGGTCATCTATTCACCATGCTATAGTTATTTTGGACCAGGGCCATGGCATCCAGGCCCTGGGGTTCCCTGATCAGCAGAGGTGTCAGGGCAGTGGGTGTGTGGTGACATCTGTGTTCCACCAGGAATCCATCCCCAGGCTCATCCTGCAAGCACAGCTCCAAGGTCCAGGCCAGGTACAGACTTTCCCATACCTGACCAAGGTTTACTCATTTCAGGGACATCCAAATAGGACCTGCTGCCACCCCAGCTAGAAACAGAGCAAAGAAGGTCGTGATGAGGGACCTGTTGACTACCTGGAGGAAAGATTAGTTTCCCAAGCTATGCAGATTCTGGTGACCACTTTCAATTCTCTTGCTAAAGGTCTGTGACACCTGTGGCTGGACTCCTGGGGATAGGGAGGCACTGTCCCAGAATGGATGCACAGTCTGTGTGGAGAACCTCTGGAGTAAGGAAGAAGCTACCTGTGATGATGAGTCCATGGGAAGGTGAACCTATGCCCCTTCTGGAAAAGGTGAAGCATTTCAGAGCTATTTGAATCCAGCTTGGCTTGGCCTCTGACTGGTACAGTCTGATATGGGATATTTCCATAGGACCATCACCCTCTCGTCTTCCCAGTATCTCCTGTGCCTCCCACTGTCAGATCTGGCTTGGGCTCAGAAAACAAAGTCAGACAACACAAAGCTCTGTGCATTCATTGCAGTGACTCTTGCAGAGTGACCCTTCAGGCTCTTTTGTCCCCTCCAGTAAACTTCTGGGCATAGCTTTGGTTCTAGCACTGCCATGACAGTAAATACTTCAATTCCCATGAGAACTGAGATTATTTCTGTGACTGGGATTTTAAAAGTCACAAGGATTCAGTTGGCAGAACCTGCAGGGTTGATCCAGGGGTCTGCAAGGGAAAATACCACCTGACAATAAGAAATGTAGCAAAATCACAAGTTTATTGTTTCTGTTCATTCCATGCAAAATGTCGGGTTATGGTAGCATTCATCAGGGTGTCTCTCTAAATCAGTCATGATGATTTTCCTTCCTTGTTCTCAAACCAGAGACACTCAACAACAGCTTGTGTAGTTGCTGGGAGTTTTGGGTGAATTCCCTGACCCTAATCCAACCTCTTCTTTTTGCTCCCATAGTGACACTTCAGGAGACTCACAGAATTTCTCTCCTATTCCCAAGGCAATAGAATCATGGAAAACCATCAATAGGATCATGAACCCACACAGTGATCTGTAACCACAGAGAGAGATAAAATCCAGGATTTGCTTCACAGGGTTCTTGAGGAACTGGCCCAAGGCCTGAAGCCTTGTTTCTGCTGATTCTTATTCATTTTAATCACATTTCCTCCATGATACATCATCACATAATATGGTGCCTTCTTTCCCACTCATCCTAATGAGCCATTCACAACTCTGTTTCCGTGAAATATTTTCCCCTGAATTTCCTCGTGGAAGACACTGTGCAGAAAACCATGGAAGCTGCTGTCCTGTCAGTCCTCACATCCACAGAGTCACAACTGGAGCCCTCCTTGACCTGGGGACAGTGCTTGGCGGTGGGGATGAGGACACTCATTTTGCATCAATAGCTTTGCCTCAGATGATCAGAATTATTTTTGACAAGCTAAAAGTCTCTTGAAAGAGTTTATATTTTTAAAGAGGAAAATACTGAAATGTCTGGCACGGAAAAATAGTGAAAAGAGCACCAAAAGAGGGCTACTGTGAGTAATCTCTTACCTAGGAGCTCCAGGAGTTTCCAGTTTGACAAAAAAGTGCTTCTCTGCAGAGAATATTTTCAGGGAATGCTGAACACCCTAAAGTGTGAGATTCTCAGAGGAATTTGAGCCTAAGTGGTGTATGCTAAGGACACAGGAAGCAAAATGTCTCCATTCATGCCTTCCTCAGAGTGACCCAGCCAGGATCCAAGTCCTCCGCACTCACTGCTTTCTTCTCTTTGCCAGAGCAGATGAAGTTATTGACAGTGTCCAGGGCTGAAACAAATTTGGATGCTTGAAAAATCAGTTAAAAGGAATTATTGGAGGCATCTGAAGGTATTCCTGCACCTTCTCCAACTCAGCATGGCGCTCTGGGCTGGTTTGATGGTTTTACAGAGCAAGGGCGACCCAAAGCCATGTCTCACCCCGTCCATACCTGTTCAGGGACCTGAGGGGCAGGAGGGCCCGGGGAGGGGGGTTACGCAGGAGATTTGACAGTTTTTGTTCACTAAAGTGAGCAGCCTAGCCTAATGCGGGTCATTCACTGCGCACTCCTGCCCGGTCAGCTGCAGTATTAGCGCTGGTCAAAGGTCTCCCCAAATATTTACCATCCATTAAAAGCTAACCTTTCCATGGGATGGTTGAGCTTTGAGTGGCTGGATAGCTGCAGGCGATGCACAGGGCTCGCTCCCTCTCGGGGCTCTCTCGCATTCCAGGGCCGGACGCTCCCGCCGCCTCCCAGCGCTCCTCCAGCAGCCCCAGAGCCGGGAATGGCTCGCTGGCAGCTGGACATTCCTTGTGGGCACTGTCAAATTTGCTGGTCTTCTCCCTCCAAAAATAGACAGCAAAATGTATTTGAGATCAGAGCTTAGTAGGAAACGGTTTTTAATTGGGTTTTCTTTCCTTTGCGGGGCAGGTTTTCAAAGATTTGGAATTTTTCCCATCATATATTGTGATCAAAGCAGAAATCATGGAGTGTCAGTTTGATTTTTCAGTGGGGTCTATCAGATTCGTCATTTGCATTTAACTTGGTGGATGGTGAGCACATCAGGATGGTGCTTTACATCCAGCAGTGAGAAGGATAGAAAAGGAAAATGCTTATGAGAAAGTTCCTAAAGGATCTGACAAAGCTGCAGAGAGCTGAGGGAGGGCTTTGTCACACTCAGGACTGAACAAGAAGCTCAAGATCTGACTCGGTATCAGAATTAAATGTTTAAGATTAGGCTTATGGCTCCATTAAAGCCTTTTACTGTATGGGATTGGATATGGCAACAAAGCAGAGGCTTTGGCCTGAAAAGAGGTATAATAACAATAACAACAGCAATTTGTTGCTATGATTGTTATTAATGTTATTGTGATTGTTGTTTGATTTCTGTTGAAATGGTTTAATTAAAATACATGCTAATCTCTAACCTGTAAAAACAAAGAAACCTTGTGGGGAGACAGAATTGGGAATTTAACACTGAATTGGATCCAGTTCCAACATTTTAACTGGAATGATAAGAACTCATTCTCAAAACCTGGGGAGATGTTCTAAGGACAGTGATTTTATCACAGCTTGTTCCATCTACAGCCTCAGACAGCCGTGGGCTGTCAGTGCTGGGCTCCTCCTCCTTTTCTCCAGCTCCAAAGTTTACAGTGCAGAAGCAGCAGCCCTGGTTCACTCTCATGCTCTCAGCTTTGCTTTGTTTTTTAAACCCAATGTGTAAAGGCACACTACTCCCTTTTGCTTCACAAAAGGGATTCCTTATGTTTTCCTCTTCCTTCCCTTTCACCCCTATTTTCCAGTTCTCCCTCCTTTAACCACCTCAGTCCTAGCTCAAGTTTGAGGGATGCTCCTGGCAAAGGGTTGATGACACTCACTTTGCTGGCAGCCCTGATCACCTCTGATTTCATGGCTCCTACTTTGGAGACAGTTTGCATTTGTGATTTTGGCTTCAAGTGTGGCCATAACAAACCAGCATTTTCCTGAAAATAAAGCATAATATATCCTTAGGCATGTTTACATGGGAGAAAAGGGATTTTTTTTTCCTGACACTTAAAAGTGCTCAGAGTCTGACTGCCTCTGGAGGAACCGGGGTGCTGTGCATTCCCACTGTCTGATGTGCAATGGTTTTCTTATTTAGGTCCTCAGCCTCTCAGAGCTGGTGGGTTTGGGTCTGAAACTCTGAGCTGATTATTTTCTGGATTTGAAAACTTTTGGACTTGAAATGAAGGACTTCCATCCGTGAGTAGGTACAGAAAGAATGAATTTGGGTTTAAAGCTGATGAAGGGCTGCTCCTCACATTGCTGCTGCTTTTACCCTCACAAGGAGAGAAGACAAAACTGAATTCCAAATTCTTTGTTCACCTTTCTGTTACTATTGCTCTGGATGAAGTGAGCTCTATGGAGTTTAAAAGAGGATGCACATGGGAAGTGGAAACTGAAAGGAGCAGAAAGCTTTTTCCTGTTGAGGAAGGCTCTTCCAGGGGATCAGCACCTCCTGGGTAAGGAGGCATCAGCCAGCATGAGCATCTCTCAGAGCTGTGGCCAGGAGAGATCAGCAGAGCTTGACTGCAGGGACAACTGAGCCAGTCCCTGCATTAAATCAGCCTCACAAAATAAGTAGAAACTGCCTCAGAACGTCCCCATCAAAGCCTAATTATCTGCTGACTTCTTAGACATAAGAGAATTTTCTTTGTCTATTTAATTTCATGCTTATCATCAAACTAGTCATTAAATAGCTGAGTATTAGGGGAAAAATGCAAAGCTTTCTGGTCTGTCTTGTTTAATCCTTCAGCCCCTCCCTTCCCTCCTCCCCGTCCCACTTTCTCTCTGGCACAGTCAGGAAGAGGGGAGAGCAGGCAGGGTGTCCTGCTGGGCACTGTGGCAGTCCCGGGGTCCTGGTCTCCAGGTGGACAGGATGTGGGAGTCCTGGGAAAGGCTGGGATGGAAAATCCCCCAGTTTCATGCCAGAGCCCAGCTCTGGCTGCAGGCAATTTGGACTTGGCATCCCCATGGGATGTAGCAGAGGTGCAGAAGCCACTAAGACTGGGATGAGACCCAGAGGTCTGATCATTACAAGGAAAATGGATTGTCTGTGAGTCAGGTGAATCATTTAAACAGAACCAAAATGATTGAACAGCAAATGGTGCTGGGCTTTCCTGTCTCATAACATATTAGTGGGGGACATTACATGAAATTGGAAAATAAAAAGCTGTCAGTCACTGGAAGGCTTTTGTATGTCAGATGAATCAAGGATGTGGAATTGCTGCTTTGGGCTATATTTGAAATCAGGAACATAGAAACATTTAAGCAATGATTGGCTACTTAAACTGATGCCAGCCCTGTCCCACTGGGATGAGTTCCTGCTTTAGGTCTCGGCTGCTCCTCAGCTGGGCAGTGTGGAGGGAACAGAGAACTATGTGAGCCTGCAGCAGCTTTCTGCAGCCTGCTTGAAAAACCTTGTTCTGGCCATGGCAGGATTTTGGCTCAGCTAACCCAGGTCATGCCCAGGGGGGCAATTCCCAGCTTCACAAGGATCCACGGCAATGTCCTGTCTGCTTCTCCAGTGCAGTATCTCTCCTGCTGAGGGCACATGACAGTCCAGTCAGCCTATACAGCAAGACAACCCCACCCAAAAGACCCTTGATTAAGTGTTTTGCCTTGACGCCGATTCCTGCTTTTTGCAGTTTGGTTTTTAATGTCCAGGAGGAACCATTCCCTAGCAGCAGCCTCCAAGCTGTAAACTTTTGACCTGAGCTAATTACTGAATTCACTTTATAGAAGTAATGAGGTTTTGAGCCTCTGCAATGCCTTGGAGGCTCTAGGGAGTCCGAGCCAAAACCTGAGCTCCCTAATCAGTTCTGACTCTGTTTTTTTTATTCATTTACCGAGTGCCCCGAGGCACTGCCGCTCCTTGAGCTCCCTGGGAGGAGCTGTAATGCTGCTCTCCCCACTCTGCCCACTGGGCAAAACATCCCAGTCAGGCCTGCAGGTACACTCAGCACCTCACTGATGACAGGAGGAGACACCAGTGGTCTGAGCAGCAGGGCCAGGACTGTTGTGCTCAAGTCTTTCCTCAAATCTACTATTGGGCAACTGAGATCTCCTCCTTCTGCCTCAAAACCTCCACCAAAGAAACTGATAGAATTTTGCTATCTGTGGGAGAGCACTTGGATAGCTGTGGGCAGTGTAATGATAAGAGGAGGGGAGGTGTGGCTGTACAGGACCATTCATGGACTCTGGTGGCAGCATCACAGCAGGAACACTGCAGAATTGTTCCTGCGCTCTGGGCAGCTTGTGAAATCCCATCTCCCTCACTTTGCTGAGTTCTTCCCACCCAGTACAGGCAAGCCTTAACCAGCAGTCCAAAACTAAGCCCAGAGAAGCTGTGGATGCCCCATCCCTGGATCTGTTCAAGGCCAGGTTGGATGGGGCTTGGAGCAATCTGAATTTTTTCTACTGCAAGGTGTCCCTGCCCAGGGCAGGGGAATGGAAGTAGATGAGCTTAAAAGACCCTTCCAACCCAAATAATTCTGTGATTCTAAGACTATGTGATTCTGCCTTTCCCTGGGACCATTCAGGAGCTGTCAGCAGCTGAAGAAGAGCTGGAGACCTGCAACAAACCCCTCAGCCCCAAGCCCACCACTGCTCTCCTGTTGCTCATGTAGCTGATGGTCCCAGCTTCCCCTCTCAGAGGTTTCCCCTTGCCCTTGTGTGTGCTCTGTTTGTCTCTCTCTCTTACGTGCTGAGGCACCCCAGGGCTGACACTGGGGGGAAGGTGACAGTGTCACCCAGGTCAGGACACTGCTGACCAGCTCCACCTCCAGCCCTCCACTCCAGCTCCCTCCCACCCTGGGGCTGTGTGGTGAGAAGAGCATCCTCACTTCCCGAGACAGGAATGGAGAAGGGAAGGTGTGCTGTCCCTGGCCACCCTCATGCCCAGTCCGAAGCATGAACGATTCTGCAGCAGAATCTCTCCTGATGCCAAGCCAGCTGTGCTGCCATGGTGGGCTCCTGCTGAGCTCAGGGCCCTCATCCTTGGGCAGTGGGGGACCCCGGGGTGAGCTCTGCCCCACTGAGGAACCCCAGGGTGAGTTCCATTCCATGCTGGGCAGTGGGGGACCCCTGAATCACCCCCAGCCACATCCTCCCCGCTCCTGGCAGAGTCCAGGCAGACAGAGCTTGCTTTGCTTGCCGAGCCCCTCAGTGCCCAGCCCTGCAGTGTGGGCAGGAGCAGTGTCAGCAGGGCACAGGGAGGGCAGAGCTGCCAGAATGCAGGAATGGCCCTGCTGCTGCTGCTGTGGATCCCGGGAAGGCTGTGCTGGCAGGAGCAGGGACAGGGATTTATTTACATTGCAAATGCACACAAGGCTGAGCTCGAGGGCCAGTGCAATCATTATTGCAGTCTTGGCAAACCCAGCTCTCCTCAGTGAGGGTGATGTGCTTGGTAATTACATAAGACTGGCACACCTCTTTCTGCTGTTCCTCTGTCTCCCTTCAGACAGAAGGCTGGTGATTCAAACTGAGGACTTTGCGAGCATTCTTTGTTCAGCCTGACAACTCAGATAATGGCATTTATCACACAGGTTTGAGGCATCACCTCACCTGATACAGGCCAGAGCAATTAACCTGCGATTCAAATGATGTTTTTATTTTGAGTGTAAAAATTCCCCAAAAATACATGTGATAGTTCTAATTTTAGCTCGTAGTCATGCAAGTGAAGGCTGTGGCATCTGAAACACTCAAAAATTCTGTGTTCTAAAACGGCTGTAACAGAAAACTAAAGTGACGGAGGGAAACAAGAGTGGTTCTCCCAACCAGCTCATGCTATGGACACTGGGAAAAGGGTATTGGCAGGTGGAAATGCACCAAAGTTTTTGCCATCAGTGGAGATGAGCTGATTTTGCACCACTTGCTGTGAACAAAGAACTTACTTGGTTTGGAGGTGGAGGAGAAGTGATGCAGAAAAATCTGTGATTGGACAGGTAGGGATGAGCTGGGAGTGCCTACCAACACATATTTATAATATTCTACAGTAATATAATTACAGCATATAATTTTATAATATTATATATTTCTTATCATTCATCGAATCGTCCATGAGGAGTTAAAACTTTGTCTTGGAAAATTCAGATCAACAAACATAGCAAGCTATAGCAAACTCAGTGGTGGATGTGGCCAACAAAGAGTGTTCTTGAATTTTAGATACCTTTCCAAAAATAAGAAGAAAAAATTATAAGAACTATGTTAATGATGCACGGTCACTTTGCTGTCAGTGGAACTGCCCTGGCTGTGAGCAGCATGACCAGGGAGGTGAGAACTCCTGAGTAGGCTTAGGACACATTGGTTTAGCAGGGACTAAAGTGATTTTGGAATAATCCAAAACATTCGTAGAGGGCAATCTTGGATCTCTTGTGCCACCTCTCATGTCCCCAGCTGCTGCACCATCATGCCTGGGGAAGTGGGACAGTGTTGGCAAACTTGGAGGAGCTGTAGAGGAAATCCATTTCATTAAAACGGGGAAGAGTGGTACATGTAATTTTGCAGATTTCATTTGGTGTTAAACCCACCTGCCTTTTGGTGGGGCAGATAAAACCCTGCTGCCAGTGGAATCAGTAATTGGAGTGGGAAATGCAACTGGACCTGGGAGGAGTATGAAATGTGAGGTAAGAGGTGTAAGGCTGGCTGCTGGGGGTAGATTTTTTTGTGATTAGACCATTTAGTCTGGTCAGAAAAAGCAGATAAGCTTTAGGGAAAACAAGCCCTTCTCTGAATTTGAAATAGAAACAGCAAATTGACAGATGGCTCAGGATAGCAGGAGCAGTGCGGCAGGGCCAGCTAATCACTGGAGATAAGATCTGAACACAGGCAGACTCCCAGCCCCCGCTGTGGCACTGTCCCTGTCCCTGCAGACATCCCTGCAGGTGGGGAAATGCCACCGCACAGGAGTGACCTCATGTCCCAGGGGACATGTGCAGCCCCGCTGGAGGGAGGCTGAGCCAAACCCCTGCCAATCTCAGCCTTTGATGGGAGCCTCCATGTCACGGAATAAAAAGCTCATGAGACACAAACTGCCTCTCCATCCCTTGGCAGGTGTTTTCCAGCCCCAAGGAAATATGATTCATGTTACCCACAGGTATCAAAACCATCTTGTGAGAAGATGGCAAAATTAAATTCCTGGGGAGAGGGTTTGTAAGAGCATCAGGAGAGCCAGCGCTACAGCTGGATCTTCTCTTCAGTGGGGTGCGTTGGGTACTGTGTGCAAGCTTGGTCAAGAGATCCACTCCAAATGGATCCCTGTCTCCAACTGTGCTGTGCATTCCCGAGTGTCACTACAGTCCAGGAGCTCCTGGGACCCCTCTCACGGAGCACCTGATTTACCTGGGTGCTGGGAAATGGCCTGGAAAGCACCACCCTGATGAGGTTTCATTGAGTAACACCAGGCTGGCTACTATGGAATTACCCAGAGCAGCTGTGGCTGCCCCTGGATCCCTGGCAGTGCCCAAGGTCAGGTTGGACAGGGCTTGGAGCACCCTGGGACAGTGGAAGGTGTCCCTGCCACAGCGGGGGGGGGCACTGGATGGGCTTTGAGGTTCCCTCCCACCTAAACCATCCTGGGATTCCATGATTCTGTGACTCCGGCACAGGAGCTGCCAGGCAGGACTGAATGGTGAATTCCATCTTTTATGCCTCCATCCCATCCCCACGCTTTCTCCTGGTCTTCATTAACGCAAGAGCCTTGGGAAGGTTTTGTTCAGATTACTGGGGAAGGTTTTAGGAAAATTCCTCTATGACATTCTTGAGAAAACTCTCCCCCTCTCTGCTGCAGACAATCCCATTTTCCCTCTTGGGGGACTCAGGCTGGATTGACAGGAGCCGACATCCATCCTGTGGGTGCATGCAGCTCCTGGGGCCTCTTTGTGTCAGGCTGCTTTAACAACAAACAGAGCACAGCCCCTGCAGCATCCCAGCCAGCCAGGGACACTGGGGGAGAGGGACCCGGCACGGCCAGCTCCTCATGCCTGGATTTCCCTGGGGATGAAATGCAGATGAAAATGATTTTCACTTTTTTTAGAAATTTTCATTTTAAGATCCCCTATACTGACAAAATGTGAATATGAGGCAGATTGACATCCAGATTTGACTTGGGAAACAGTTCAGCATTAACCTATTAAGCTAATGAACTCCAGTTATCTGGATTGGCTTGCCAAAATTAGACCCAGGGAATGGCTGTTTATTCAGTGGGAAGGAGAACATAAAAGACCTGCCCCTAAAATTTCCTAAAGCAGCTGATGATGTTGTCTAATTTCAACGGAATTCTTAACCTGGCACATTTCAGAGAGACTGACTGCCAGGGAACTGACCCCTGGAAAAATCAGGATAATGGCACATGGTCTTGCTCACAGATTTTAAGATTTTCCTATGAAAGTGTTACATTATGCATCCAGTCCAGGGTTAACAGTGCCCAGACATAATCTGCTGTAATACATTTATGTATCAAACAGGTTTGCCCAGTAAATAAATTCAAAAGCTTTTCAAAGGCAGAGCTTTGAAGGCCACAACTCGGAGATTTCTGTGGGATTTGGAATTGAGGGGGGATGCCATTTCAATTGAAGGCAGCTGAGGCTCCTAACAGGTTCCTGATGCTGGCAATAGGAAGGAGTAGTGGCAGGATTACTGGAATTTCATTTGTGCACTGTCTGGGGAAGGCAATGTAATTTCTTGCCCCTTCTGCCTCCTTGGCTGTGTTGGAGGAGGCTCTTTGTTCCTGCTTCCTGAATTTCATTGATAAGGTCAAACAGGCAGGATCAGCAGGGAAAAGGCATGAGAAACTCAGTCCTACATGGAGAACTGAGTCGTGTTTAATCATCGTTATGATAATATAACATTTATAGCGCAGTGGAGGCATGGGGCTATTAACAGAGCCATGCAGTGCCTGCACCAAAAATCCATCAAGGTCAGTATTTCACCTCCAGCAGCCCCATGTGGCTGCCACCAGGGAAGGATGAAAGCAGGAGGAAAATACACTTACCAGGATATTCTCCAAACCTCCAGCCATTTGTGTCTCAAAGATCCCTCAAGCTTGGGGATGCTGCAGTGCTCCTCACCACTGGGTACATTTTGTTTTTATTCCTATTCCTATTCCTATTCCTATTCCTATTCCTATTCCTATTCCTATTCCTATTCCTATTCCTATTCCTATTCCTTTTCCTATTCCTATTCCTATTCCTGCCATATTTCCCTGGCATCATTACAGAGGGGAGAGTAGGAGTGAAATTGCAGAAATGCTCCTTGAGTCCTTGTTCCCTTGGCCTGGCCTTCCCCTATCCTTTCCATATCCCTTTCCCTGGGATATTTATGCAGAAGGGAATGATGCTCTGAGCCTTTGTGACTCTCATGGCCACAGATCAGTCTCAAAACTGACTGTGACAGTCGTGCAGAAACATTCTAAATTTGGGAAGATGAGCAGGAAGGTGCAATGTGTCTTTAAAAAGATCCTTGCCCAGGGAGACCTGGGTCCAGCACATCACCCAAAAGCCTGAGAAATTTGATAGATGAGTCTCCAACATTCTTGTCATGTCTCCCCTTCACGTTTTGCCCCCTTCCCCAGGCTGGAAGTGCTGAGAGGCGTGCTGTGAGGTCTGCCTTGTGTCCGGGAGCCTGTCAGAGCTGGGACACGCAGCCCATGGCCTGCAGCTGGACTCACAGGAGTCTCCATCAAGCGCTCATCCAAACGTCTCTCCCGGGCGGAATGCCCTGGGGTTCGGCACGCCTTTGTTTTGAAAGCCGCAGTTATTTGTATCAGCAAAGCATGGAAAGAGTGCCCCAAAATGAGAGGGAGGGGGAAGAGAAAGAGTGAGGGGGGGCAGAGAGTTTCTGTGCCTGATGGGATCACACTCAGAGAAACAGGGAGAGGCGCATTATTGGGGTCTGATATTAAACAGAGCATCAGTGTTTTTGGAGAGAACCCCAAGTGCCATGGCTGTGAGGGGGACCTAGGCTGGTGCAGGCAGAGCAAAGGAGACCCTGTGAGGATCCAGCTCTCCCTTGGGTGCTGCCAGGCTTCGCAAGGCAGAGGAGAACAATGGGGAGGAGCAATGGGGTTTGAAAATTGCTGCTGAATGCATGGAGTCTGCAGATTGTGCGATAGAGAAAATCCCCCAGCTGGGTTTCTGGGAGAGCAGGGAATATGAAATCCTTTTTCTCCAGTAGATGCTACACAGGAATGACCCGGGGACATGAGAGACAGTGATAAGTGACTCTCTCCATCCCCTTTTATCCTGTTTACAATACAGAGGCTTTCCTTGAACAAAACCCTGTTTTTCCTCTCCATGCTCCTGGCTGTTGTGTCTAAATGAGCCAATTTGCTGAAGGACTCCTCCTGGAAGGACTTGAAGTCTAACAAGAATAGATGCTGGGTTGCAGCATGTTGTTTCTGGCAAAAATCAATTTCTTCACAAAAGAACAGAAATCTATTCTTGTATTTCGGAGCTTGCCATTTCATCAGGACTCCTGTGATACTTCTCACAGCCTTGGCCAGGAGGGAGTCCCAGGGTCTATTTCCATTCAACTTGTTTCCAGAAGTGTTTGAAAACGGGGTCTAATGGCTCAGGGAAGGGAGAGCAAAGCACGGGGAGCAAATGTGTTTGTTACTGCTGCAGTTAATGGTTTTGTTGATATGCTGTTTATCCTTGGGCTGATGTGATTTCTGGGGCTTGAGTTGCTGTTTGACATCCAGGGGATAATCTCTTGCCAGAGGCCTGGATGGCTGCATGGCAGGGAAGGGCAGACTAAGTTTGATGCATCATCTGAGACACAAGAGATGGACCCACAGGGACAGAATCTCTTATTAATTAAAGATGTGTTGTTGTTTCCCTCTTTTATATCTGTGTGGTGCTCAGGGACGTGTTCTCCTGTGACAAGGCTGCATTCTTCAGGTGCTCACCCTGAACTGCAAATGAACAACAACAGAAAGAACCCAACACTTTGGAGACTGTTCCAGCCTCCAGGTTTCCCAATTTGCCCAGTCTCACATCAGGAGGTGTCTGCCTTCAGCTTCTCCACCTCTGAAAATAATTTCTCACTTTCCCTCCAACATTTGTCATCCTTCAGTAGCCTGAATTTTTGCTGTACAGTTATTTTGGTTTTGCCTAAGCCAAATGCAGGACAAGGCTGAGGTTTCTGAAGGGAGTTTAGGATTTAAATCAGTGTGTTTTATTCTATAGTATTAGAGCATTTTATATGGATGGACCCAGTTTAAGATATTATTCTTGTTGACAAAGCAGTTTTCCCTTCACACCACAGGTGGAACAGGCAGCACAAACCCAGAAAAGGGCAGAATCAGCTCAACATCAAGGGGAATTCAAAGCCTGAGGAACAAGTATTAAATGACAACATTTAATAGGGGGAAGAAATAGTGGAGAAGGAGAGAGCTGAGTGCTTGTCTTGACCCCGAGGACAGAGGCTACAGACTTTTAAATGATTTATCTTGTGGTATAGAATTAAATACTTTACAGAATACAAGCCTTTCCCAATTTTTCCCAATTAAGCTTTTATTAGCATGAAGTTACATTTGTTGACAAGAACTATTTTCCATTAAACAACAGTGACAAGACAGAGTTATGGTCCTAATTTGAGCTTTTTAATCAATCAGTGTTTGTTCCTGTGCCTCTGATGTCCTGCTGCCCTAACTGTCCTGCTGCCCTCCCCAACACGTTTTGTTTTTTTAAAATAATTCACCTTCTCCTTGCTTTTCCCATGAAGTAAAAGATGCCAGGAATTCAAGTGGCTTAGCAGACTCTGACCATAAAGATATTGGGTGTTGTAGCCCAGTACATACAAGGAAGAGTTGTGGCTTCAACTGTGGTGGATTATCTGCCCCCAACAATGAAGAGTAAACTGAAAAGCAGTCTGTCATCCAGCCCCAGAGCAAAGCTCTGTGAGATAGGAGAGAAACCTGCAGTTCCACCATGAATGGGGGACATCCTGCTGGAGAAAATTTAGCATATCTCAAAGTATGGAGAAAAACCAGGATTATTAAGAAAGCAAAACTATTTGCAGGATGGACACTCTACAGTGACTGTGATCATTCATGAACAACCCTGTAAAGTGCAGGCAGTTTCCTGGCAATGAAACACTGGACGGGACAGCAAGGCACGGTGCAGCACAGGTGGAATGATGATGAAAGAGCAGGAAGAGCTGTTTTAGAAGGGATAGCTGTATGTAGGATTCATCCTATGAGGCAGGAAGTATCAGCTCCGTATCTGCGTCTCCAGGTGCGCTGGTCACCGGGACTCCTAGAGGTGACCTGACCTCTGGAGGTCCCACCTGCAGAGCCGTGTCCAGCCCCTCCTCGGCATCAGGAGGATGTGGAGCTGCTCAGGGGAGGAGGCCATGGAGGTGCTCCGAGGGCTGGAGCCCCTCTGCACCGAGCCACGGTGGGAGACCTCGGGGTGTTCACCGCGAGAAGCTCCAGGGAGAGCTCAGAGCCCCTGCCAGGGCCTAAAGGGACTCCAGGAGAGCTGGAGGGGGACTGGGACAAGGGATAGAGGGACAGGACACAGGGAATGGCTTCCCACTGTCAGAGGGCAGGGCTGGATGAGACACTGGGGAGAAATTGTTCCCAGTCAAGGTGGGCAGGCCCTGGCACAGGGTGCCCAGAGCAGCTGTGGCTGCCCCTGGATCCCTGGCAGTGCCCAGGGCCAGGCTGGACAGGGCTCGGAGCAGCCTGGGACAGCGGAAGGTGTCCCTGCCATGGCACGGTACAGTGGCACTGCACCAGGAGTCCATTCTGTGCTCCCGTGCAGGGGATGCAGTTCTCGCCGCTGGCACCCTTTCCGCGGACCGTACCGGGGGGCTGCAGCCGCCGCTCCCGGCGCTGCGGACGGAGGCACTCACGGACGGATGATCGGGGCGGGACGAACCGCCCGNCCGGTGCGGGATGGAGGGGCTGTACCAGCAAACCAACAAGTGCGTGAGGGCTCGGGGCGTGTGTGAGGGCTCGGGGGCTGAGGGGCTGTACCCTCCAACCAGCAGGGGTTTGAAGGATCAGTTCAAAACCGCAAACCGAGCGTGTGAGGCCGGGGGCGTGAGGAGCGCGGGCCGGGCGCGGGGTGCGGCAGTGCAGGGCCGGCACCCCGCAGAGCTCAGCGCCCTTTGGAAGCGTTTCCCATCAAACGGCACCCCCGAGCGGGGCCCCGCGGGGAGCAGAAGCCCGGGCCGCGTGTGCCACGTCAGCCCCGGGGGCTCGGCTGGTGATTCCCCCTTGTTGATGTAGATTTATTCAAAGCACGCCTGTTTATAAGAGTTTCCGCAGCAGGGTTTGAGGGGTCCGGCTGCCGCAGTTCAGAGCACCTCTGGAGGCGTGTGGCTTCTTGAGGATAAATCCCACATTTCACAGATAATGCCAGTCTGGAGAGGGACGAGCGGTGTGGGAATTGCAACATAAGGCAAAAATTCTCGCGGTTTTGTTGTTAATTCTCATGGAATAACTGGCGGGAAAGGGGCCAAAGGACACAGTTTAACAGATATTCCAAATTTCTATGATAATTTGCATCTTTGTGGGGCTCTGTTAAGGGAAGTGATGTGCTAAGGAACTTGAATTGAATCTTGTATTGAATCATCATTTCGCTGTCATTGAATAATGATTCTCTCTGTTCGGAAGAGCAGGACATCCTGCTGGAGGTCTGGGAGTGCAGGAATGTAACAGCAGCTGTTACGGGAATGGGGACTGATGTTGTCCTGTCTCCTTTTCTGTGGTGCCTTATCTTGTGATCATTAAATGGTACAGGTTGAAAGGGACCTTAAAGCCCATCTAGTTAACAACCATCAATATTTCTTTTTCTTTTATTTTCCTATGCCACTGCTTGTCCAGCCACAGTAGTTTTTTCTTATAATTACAAGCTTTAAATTTCATTTGATACCTGTGAAATCACATGTTGTGAGACAGTGAAAATCATTCCTTATTCACCTTCTCCTCTTGGGTGTCTCCCTACTATCATCTCCGGACCAAGCTGAACAGCTGTTTCTTGTGGAAAAGCTGTTCTGTGCTTTTTGTAATATTCACCGAGATTTCTGTTTTAAAATAAAGTTATTTTGTAGGTGTGAGCCCACCTACAAAGTAGCTTTGTTTGTTTGTTTATTATGCAAAGTAACTAATTACAAAAAAAAATTTGTATTTTTCAGCTTGATTTCTGTTTTAAAATAAAGTTACTTAGTAGGTGCAAGTACTTGAGGTGAGAGCCCAGAGTTTTGCTTCGGGCAGAGGCCCTGAGTTGGTGGTCAGGAATGGGCCGTCTGCTCTGTTGCTGATTCCTGTGCTGTTCTAAAAAGCGCATTCCAGTAAAAGAAGCTGAAAAGTGAGGTGCTGGGTAATGATTTTGTGGCTGTTAACTGGCTTCTCTGTTCATTTTGTCTCCTGACAGGCAGGTCCATGAGGTCCAGTCTTACATGGGGCGCCTGGAGACCTCAGACAAAGAGTCAGTGCACTGTAAGTAATGAGGGAGGGAGGGAGGTTGAGTTAGTTTGCACCTTTAACCTTGAATGCCTTCTCATTACATTTACAGTCGTTACTGGAACAAATTTAGCTCCTGACTCATTGTGATCAGCTGCTGAGACACATCACCGATTCAGCATTCACTGAAATCATGTTGCTCTTTAACTTCAATAGTGATGTTTTTTGTGAGGACAGAGCAGAAAAGAGAGGACAAGAATTTGCTTCATCTTCCTGTTACAATCCTTTAACTGACAGAGAGTGCTTGCTGTGGATGCTTCTTTAATGTTGTGGTAGAATGCCAGATTTTTGGTGCTGTTTTCTTAGAAACTCATGGTCAGGGTGTCTGTGCAGGCCTTCAGCACAAACAGGTCAAAGCCCCCACACTGATGCACTCATGGAGGTTTTTGAACACCTGAATTAACGAACACCTTGGTGTGGGACAGAACTGCAGATTGAGAGCATCTCTGGGCTGGTTTGTTAGAAGCTCAGAAAGCTGAGAGATGTGACTGCCTGCCCTGCTGTGTTGTTGTTCCCTCAGCAACCACCAACTGGCAGCTTTCCCCTAAAGGTGCTCAGTGCAGTTTCTGGAGAAGATGCTGTGATTTTGTGTGCAGGAACTTAAGCAGGGCGCTCTGACATTGCTGCTGCATCAGAGTCACAACCTGTAATTCCACCTGCTTATGGGAAGTGTGTAAAACCATTTTGTCTGAAATTGCCTCAGTAGATTTGGACTATAACCCTGTGCTCATAAATGACTGTAATAATAAGATGCTCTGATACGTGTGGCAGGACTTTTTACCCCAGTGCAGAATTGGCACATGTATTTTGGACCTGTGTTTGAACCCTTAATTCCTGCATGAGTCACTAATAGTGGGTTTCATCAGGAACTTCTGCATTGACTGGATGCATTTCTGCACATGTTCACTGGCTTCTCTTACCTGAAACACATTTGTGAAGCGTGACTGCACTCTAGGAAGGGCTGTGATAAATTTCCTATCAAAACCCATCAATTTACTAATTCTGGTTGTGGTTTTTGTGGTGGTTGTACTACTCCTTCTACAATGCCAGAATTCCCAGACTGCTCTTCACTGGGGGTGATTTTGAAAGTCCTGAAAATTAGTATAATTTGCCATTTTGCTTCTATTGCTTGAGACCATTTCAAGAGATAGGATTATGTAGTTTACATAGTTTACAGTTGGTTCACCAGTTTACCTAGTTAATGAATAAATATATGTATCTATTTCTCTCTCCATTAAGATACTAGTGTGTATTTCAGAATTTATGGAAAACAGATTATCCATGGTTGAAGAGCAGGAATAGGGGCCAGGAAATCAAACTTGTAGTTTGCCTTTTCCAGCTTTGAGCAAATAGTCCCTTCTTGCTCAGAAAACGTGTAGTGGTGTAGTTTGGTGTGACAGAAGTCGCTGTAACTGTCTGTCAGCTCTCCTGTGTTGAGCTGCAGTAAATGATGGAGAGATGGATTAGGACAATGTGATTGATTTGTCTCTGGATGTGACTCAGTCAGTCTTTGGCTGTGTGAGACCCAGGGGAAAAGACGAGGTCGTGTGTGCTCTTTGCTCCTCTGGGTGCTGCTGAGTGTGGTTTTCTGGAACCTCCTGATATGTGGAGTAGCTGCCAGGTGGTTGATGATGCTTCTCTGGGTTCTTGTGACAGCAAATCCTGCTGAAGGAGCAGGAAGGGGCTGCAGGGGGAATGTGGGGGCTTGAAATCCTAATTCATGGAGCTGATGGGGAAAGAGGCTCAGATGTCTGGAATGAGCAGGGGCTTTCCTAGCTGCCTTCTCAGAGGAGGAGGGAAAGGTGAGAGTATCAAATTACTGAACAATAAGTGACATTTCATTATATTTACCTGATTATTTTCATCCAGTAAAGATTTGCATCTGTCAGGTTTTACCTACTGCTTTGAATGCTTTTGAGCATTTGACTTAATCAGATTGCGGTTGTCTAATTCAAGTCAAATCCTGCTTTTATTTCCTTGCAGTGGTAGAAAATGAGATTCAGGCACGAATAGACAACATATTCAGCAACTTGGAACGTCTGGAAATCCTGTCCAGCAAAGAACCTCCCAACAAGAGGCAGAATGCCAAACTGTGAGTTCACTGCTTTGCTGTGATTGTCCAGAGTAGTCTTTGTAATTATTTTAATTAAATTTATTGCAGCCCTTTGCCTTTTGATTTGTGTGAAATCTTTATGCCTTGCATAACTGATCTACAGCAGCAAAATTGAGGCACAGAGGCAAAATCACTTTCCTGCATTTAACCCCAGGATCATGAGAATCACTGAAGTTGTAAAAAACCTCAAAGATCATCTAGTCCAGACTAGTGATGCAGCTGGATTCGTGGTTCTGTTCTCAGATGAGCAGAACACGCACTTGGATGCCCTCTCTGTCAATTGTTTTTAATAGCATTTGTGGAGTTGGAGAGTAAAATTCCTTCCTTTGGTGTCATTTTCTTTGGGCCGTTTTCCAAGCTGCTGGTGACTGAAATAAAGGGGTTTCTAAGGTGAGCAATAGTTTTAGCAGGAGGTTGGACCACAGACATCAGGACTTGATGTTCTTAATTAATTCTGTAACTTAGTTATTAGTGTTTAGTCCAAAATGCCCTTGTAGATTGTAGGGGTGGGTTTCATGTCACCTGTATTAAAGAAAGAGGTCAGTATCTGCAATAGTCATCAATTTCTTTGTAGAACCCTGGAATGATTTGGGATGGAAGGGGCCTTAAAGATCAGTTCCAACCCCTGCCATGGGCAGGGACGCCTTCCACCAGACCAGGATAGTCTGGTGATCAAACACTAAATTTTATCAATCATTTAATCAGGGACAGTGGAGTTCTGGACATGATTTGTTTCAGCCCAGTGGAGATGTCTGAGGTGTCTCCTGTATTGCTCACTGACTTTTGTGCTCCTTTTAATAGAACCTCAAACTTCGGAACATGATGCTAATTAAAGAAATTGGAAAGCATCATCTTTTATGTGAAGCGAGGAGTCATAAATTAGAACCTGTACAAATCCTACCATCTTCCCAAATCTGTGTTAAATGAGGAATGGGTACAGTGATACAACACCTGTAGAGACAATCCATGGGATAGGATGTCCAAGACAGCTCAGGAGTTCTGCTTCACATTCTGTCATTAGCCTGGAGGCTAAATAATTGATTACAATGAATAATCACCTGTGAAATAACACTTGTGTAGTAGAAAAATGAGACAGGGAGGATGTAGGTGTGGAATTTCAGCCTAGCATTGAATATCCTGCATCATGTAGAGAAGTAGAACCCATCATTCCTTGTTATTCATTGCTGTTAGTTTATGATGCTTTGTTGGAGTCCAGGGCATGTGGGAAACCCCCTCAAACTGCCCTGGGGGGTCTGAGACCCTGGCTGGGACCCCAGGAAAGCTTTGCCTTTGACCTCAGTCCATGGGAAAAACTTCCAACTCTCAGAGATGAATTGAAAACAACAAAGATATAAAATAAATAATAGTTTATTTTGTCACAGGGTGAAAATTTGTAGTTTTGGGTTTTTAGTATGGAAGTAGATCAGAGCAAGACGGAGAATTTTGGGCGGTGTCTCAGCTTCTTCTTCTACTCCATCTTCTGCTGTGACGGTGGCACAGAGGCATTGGTAGAATGGATTTGATGTAGGAATTGTGTGTCTATAATAGGCAGTTGGTACAAAACTGTAAATATAGTATGCTTTAGGAGTTAATTGGGTCAGAAATCTTCAAAATGACCTTGGACCCTCTGTCCGTATTCCTGTAGCTGCATTTCTTTAGCACACTGAGTCTGCTGTAAAGCCTTGAGATAAGAAATAGAATAAACATCTTTGAAGACCGAAACTACAGGTTCTGTTCATCTTTAAAACCCTGGTACAGAACTTTGAAAGGAGAAAACCCCTAATTAAGGGATTGCCAAAGTGAAAATCCCATCAATGCTCATTTGCTCGTAAAGGAAAAGCAGAGTGTTTTTGTGTTGCTGGTCCTTTGCAGGCGAGTGGACCAGCTGAAATATGACGTGCAGCACCTGCAGACAGCGCTGAGGAACTTCCAGCACCGCCGGTACCTGCGGGAGCAGCAGGAGCGGCAGCGCGAGGAGCTGCTGGCCCGCACCTTCACCACCAACGTAAATATCCCCGCTCGGGCTCTCTGTGCTCCCGCAGCTCACATCCAGCAGGGGGGTCAGGCAGCGTGTAAACAGCACTGTTGGGAGCTGCTGTGGGTGTGAGGAAAGGTAGAGAGGAATCAAAGTGGGTACAGCTCTCGTGAGGAAAAGCTGCATTCTTAAGGCAGCTGGAAAAGGCTCCAGAAGCTGCTGCTCCTGTTTTATCCAGTGCAGTTCCACCTGGATTTACACAGCAGTAGTAAAAGGGTCAGTGAGGTAGGTACCATGTGTGCATTTCACTTGGATTTGTGTCAAATGTCTGCCAGATCCTGAGATCTGTAAAAAGTCTGACTTTTACACACCCCACTGGCAGCAGGTGTCAGCAAACCTCCGTGTAGCCAAACACAGATCACACAGCTGGGACAATGCCCTTGCTTTTTGCCATGAAATGAGTCAAAAAATTGTAATAACATGAATGTGTTCCAGCTGTTCTTGTTAGTTCCTCCATTGGGAAATCCCCCCAGTGCAAATTCCTGAAGTGGTTTTGCTCTGAATAATGTAGGCTTGCTTTCAGATTTCACTTTTCTGCAACTGAAAAGTTAGTATTTTTTTGCTATTGTTGTTTGGTTTGTGGGGGGTTTTTGCGGGTTTTGTCTTGTTTTTTCTAATACTATTTTTAAATTTTGGTTTGATTTCCCTCTTTATTTCCCTTCTTTGTTAAAGGCATCTTACCTAACATTCATTATCTGTGTTATCAGTCATTGTCAGGGCAAGAAAGAAAGAATGTGAGCAATCCTAATTAACTGAGATTTGGGCAGTTTGATGCATTTCTCAAAGCCTGCCATAAAGATAATGTCTGGTATTTTGTTGGCTATTTCAAAATTATAAATAAGGTTTGAAAGAAACACTGCAATTCGTTGTTTTTAAACACTCTGGTGTTTCCCTGCAAGTAGGGACAGGTTTTCCTACAGGAAAATCTGCTGTTCAGAAACAAAAGGTGTGTGAGTTGAACAGTTTTAAAGAGCAGTAGCAGGCTTACAGATGCAAAATATAGAGCAAATGGGTTATTTTCTCCTTCAGATTTTGAAAGGTATCGTAGAGGAAAAAAAAATTGCTTTGTATTTCTTTTTAGCTTACTACAAAAATGTGGCTTTAAAATGATCCTTTAATAGGAAAATGATGATTTATTTATTGGTTATCAGCCACTCTTGGTTACAGTTTTCCACAGTTCCTATTCATATACTCCCCTATTCTATCAGAGATGTCAGCTAAATGTGTGAGTGAATCACTGCAGCATCCAGAACAGCTTTTGGAAGCTCTAGCAGTGTTCTGAACAGTTTGCTTAATTCAGAGTTAAAAATGGTCATTATCTTTAAACCATTTCCTTGTATCTGGAGAAAATCACAAGCAGCAAAACAGAGCTTTGGGAAGGGGGTCACACGTCTACTTCTCTATTTTTACTGCTGCCTTATAGTGGATAAAAACCCCCCTTGTACAGAAATGAAATCTGCTGTTTCAAAGGATGTTAAATATCTGGAATAAGAGCCATTCACATGGAAATCTAAGTGCTTCTGCTCAGACACTTGTGTGAGCCTTGGTGCTGTGTTCACAGGGGCCCAGGTTTGTGTGTTCTGTCACAGCCCCTTCATCCAGGGCCCCTGGGAGCTCTGTCCCTGATTCTTCCTTCTCCACAGGAGCAGAACCGCTGCCCAGGCAGGGCAGCACCAGACCTTGGGTCCTACATGGCATTTTCCAGATGAACATTTGGGGCTTTTACCCAAGAGTCTGTTCAGAGCACATTCTGCTGGATCTGTGTGTCACCTGCAGCTGCTGGGCACATGGAGTGCCACTCACTCACATGACTGTGAATTCTGCCTTTGGGTGGTTCTTGTTCTGAGTACCTGGAGCAGGTGATCAGTGTGCCTAGCACTTGCCCCTTACCAGTGCCCCAGTTCCTGCTCTAAACCATGTGGGAGTAGTGAGCCATTTCCTTGCCCCTCTGGATGGAGAACTGCGACCTGGAGGCCTCTGGCAGACAGGGGTGATCCCATCTTTGCCCTCTTGTGCAGTCCACATTAGAGTTTTAGCCTGTTATTTCCATTTCAAGATTCCCAGTTCCTAGTTGAGTGAATGCATCTGTTCTGGAAAAACATGAAAAATACTAATATTGAATATTTTTTTTTTAAATGGGGCCCTGGGTGATGAGTGAGCCAGAGCTCAGGGACCAAGGCCCATGTTTATTTGCCCGAACTGCCAGAAATTTGCATTATTCTGTAAATGTTTAGAATGTCATCTCCAAACATTTTTTCAGGCCTTTTGTTGCTCAGAAAAGTGGTGTGAAATCTTCCACAAGTCTTTCACTTGCAGTGATCAATGACTAAGCACCTTCTTGGTGTTTAACACCTTGTTAAACACCTTCTGTTAGCTTTGATGTTCTCTCCTGCAGTACCCTTTCCTACTGAGATTATAAAAATTGTCTGCTGTTGCTCTTTTCATCCTTAAGATCTCATTGTAGTTGAGCAGCTGCTCAGCTTTGCCTTTTGGCTTCCTCCCTGTCTTCTCTAAATGAATCTTCTCACTCAAATATCGATGCTGCATTTAAAATCATTATGAAAAAAAGTGTAAGCCCAGTCCTCCCAGTCCTGTCGGGTTTTGGCCATGTCTGCTGGTGCATGTTGTGTTTCTGAGTGAGCAGGTAACTGAGTCCCTGCTTTCCCCACAGGACTCTGACACCACCATCCCGATCGACGAAACCTTGCAGTTTAATGAATCCCTGCAGAGTGCCCACCGAGGCATGGATGAGCTTATTGGCAGTGGCACCAACATCCTGCAGGGGCTGAGGGACCAGAGAGTCACATTAAAGGTGGGGGCATCATTTTTTACCAGAAAGACCCCACATTTTTCTGTGTTCATGCTGATCAGGCTAAGTAAAATCAGTATGTGTGTTGTTTCAGTACATTGTTCTGAGCTCAGGATGCTGGAAAGGCCCAAACTTCATTTAAACAACGTGAAATCTTTACATTTTACCATCCTGTTAGTAACACCTTTAAGATCTCTTGGGGCTGGCTGGTCTTCACCTGCGGGGCAGCATCTGGAGTGCTGAATGTTGTGTGTGTTTTTTTTGGTTGACTGTTCTTTTGTTCAGGTTCAGGAGGGGCAGTAACTGGCTGCCAGGGAGATGTTGGTTCACATGAGCATCACTCAGAGCAGCCACAAAGCTGGTGTAGAGCACTTGTGATTGAGATTAGTAATGAAGGTAATGCACCTCAACAGTCCCTCCTTCCCTGCTCGTAACAGCTGCATTTCTGCATGTCTCTTCATAGCAAGTATTTGTCTTTTTTTTTACAGACTGCTCAAAGTGATGGTCAATTCTGAGTGAAAAGCTCAAGAATACAAAAAACTTTTTAATAAGAAGTGTGTGGGGAGAAACTGGACTTGTGAAAAATGTAGGGAAATGCCTGTTGTATTCATCTTCTGATGGAGATAACTGCTGTTCTCAGTTTTGTGACACTGCTTTGTTTTGGGATGTATTTGTCAGATTTAGACTTTTTTAATGACATAAATCCCAGATTTGGTCAGGCCTGTCACACCTGCAGCTCCATGGTGTGGCAAGCCTGGTCTGCACTCCAGCTGGCACTTGGGGAGCTGAGCTGGGTGTGCACGAGCACTTTGCTGTCCTGACCCCAGGGTTCCAGGCTGCCTGGTGTTCCTGAGCCCTGCACAGGACCAGCACAGGGTCCAAAGCAGGGCTGCACCTCCTTCTCTGCTCCCTAGTCTGGGGACCAGGCCCTGCACCCACAGATTTTATGTGGAGACATTTAAGCAGAATTTGACGCTGAGTTCTTTCCAAGATGAGGTTTAGCTTCTGGTTCAGGTCACCTGTTCACTGACCTGGTGAGTATGGATTTGTTTTAAGACAAAATCCATTGCTAGAAAAACCTTGAAGAAAACTCAGTGAGTAGTTCAGTGTTCATTGCAGAGGAATGGTGTTGCTGAGCAGTCTGGCCACAGGAATGGTGGAGAGAGGGAGAAGTTCTGCTGCCAGCAGCTCATGAGGAAAAGGCTGGAAGGACTCATTACTAGTGCGGGGAGAAGATTTGGGTTGTGAATGCTTTTTGGAAAGAGCACCTTCCTTGAAGTTCCTGCATCCCTGAGAGGACTGTAGACATTTGTTGACCATGTTGAGCACTGGGTTGCTTTGGTGGCTGATCACACTGGCCTGGAGCATCCAATCATCAGTGTCACTGTGTGCAGCACAGGAAATTGGAGTTGATTCTCCAAGCTGAGAAATCACTGATCCAAGGTAATCTTTCATGAGGCACTGGATGAAGCACATGGAATCTGGAGAGTTCCTGAGAAGAGGGTGCATCCCACCACGGGAGAGCTCACCAGTGCCATAGAGGAGCCCTGGCAGGACCTGGTGTCCTGCAGGGATGAGGGAATGCTGTTTCTTGTAGTAGCACCAGTCCTGCGTGCTGGCAGTGACTGCCTGGTTCCTGCTGGGTCTCCCTGATCCTCCTGGCTCTTCTCCAGCCTTTGCCAGGCACGTGAGCTCTGGGCCAGCCCAGCAGCAGGGAATTGCAGGGTGTCTGTCCCAGGTTGCTGATACACACAGTCTGTGCTTTCGGGGCCATCATCTTCTTGGGTGTTCAGGGGGATGTTGCTTCTCCCTGGCAGGTGAGGAAATGTCTGTTCATGTTCCTTTTCCCCTTAATTCAATTTTTCTTACACTGGCACAGACTTTGTTGCCTGAGAACATCTGGCAGAAGCAGCTGGTGTAGAGACAGCTTACAGAGAAGTGGGTTAATGTGGAATCATGGAACATCCCATGTTGGAACAGCCTCCCGAGGATCACCGAGTCCAACTCCTGGCCCTGCACAGACACCCCAGCAGTCCCACCCTGGGCATCCCTGGCAGTGCTGTCCAAACCCTCCTGGAGCTCTGGCAGCTTCGGGCTGGGACCATTCCCTGGGGAACCTGGGCAGTGCCAGCACCCAGGAAAGATTCTTTTCCTGATATCCAAGCTATCCCCCTGGCACAGCTCCAGCTGTTCCCTGGTTCCCATCCCCTGTCACTGGAGCTGCCCCTGGAGGAGCTGCAGCCCTTGGGGAGGTCTGATCTCAGTTCCCTCTGCTCCAGCTGAACATTTGACTTCAGCTGTTCCTCCAGCAGCCCCTCCAGACCCTTCCCCACCCTCGTGTCACTCCTGTGGACACTAATAGCTTTATTCTCTGTAACTTTTGTGTATATTGGGTATAAATAGGTATGGAATGAGTCTTCCTAGATTGTCACTTCAACTGATCCAGTTATACAATTCCACTGTTCCATGACTGCAAGAATTGAAGAGTTTTCCCTTTCTATTCATTTTAAAGCTTCATATTTGGTTTCTGTTCTCCCAGCAAGGTTTGGTTTTGTTCTGAAGCACTGTGAAAGGATTCTGCAGAGACAGGAAGGTGCTGAGCCTGAGAGCAGTCTGCAGGGGGTTAACAGGAGCTGTGGGAACTGGAGAAAATGGATTACGTGAGGCTAGCAGAGACACAACCCGACTTAAGCAGAGGGCCTGAACTCTCTTGGACACAAGACACTGATTATGTAGTTTGGCATTGCAAATCTGTGTTTTATGGGCCAAGAAACTTCTGCATGTGGGTCTAATATAGTTGGTCTAAATTCTGTCCTTGGAGAGCCTTCCTGATCTTGAGTCAGGTTTGTACTCAACACAATTCCCAATTTCACATTTTCACTCTTTTGAGATCAAAAATAATGTGGACTAGAGAAGAGAGGCTGAAGTTTTTGTTTCAAAGTCAAACCATGGAATTCAGCACTGTGATGGGTATCTGTGCTCTTGACCTGTCTCAGAGATGAAGGAAGTGTTACAGCATCCTGAGGTGGGCTTCTGTCAGGGACAGTCCAGATGTCACCATGAGGGACTGTCCATTGTCCCTGGTATAGCAGGGCCCCTCCTGGCAGTTGCTTTGTGCACACGTGGGTGCGAGGAGGGTCCTGGCCAGTGTCTGGCTGTGCTTCAGTACTCTGCCTGCCCACAGGGGGGTCACTGTGTCCAGCTTTCCTGGAAGGGCCCTCCTCACCTCCTGTGCCATCGGGACTTTGCAGCCCTGAGTCCTCTCCCTTCTCCCCACTCAGGGCAGTATCCCACCCTGGCCTGTGCCTGGAGCACATCTCTGTGCCTGTATTTCATACTGTTTCCTCCAACCACTGCCCTGAAATAAAGCAGGAGGATTCCTGTTGCGTGCCTGCTGCTGATGTAATGGTGGGATCCATATTCCCAGTAATACTGGGTGTCCTGCATGCAGCACCCTGTGCTTTTCTGTGGAAGAATGTCAGGAAATGACATTTATTACATGTTTATCTGCATTTTTTCTGCTATTTACCTTGCAAGTGTCTAGACCTTCTCAGTCTCTGTAGATATGAACTGTACTTCAGCAAGGGGACTTCTGCACAAAACCTTGGCTGGTTGGAGCTCTTTTTAGACTGTGACCGGAACAGAACCAGGATAACTAGTACTGCTCCCTAAGGAGTGCATTTTTCTGAGACACTTCTTATCTCTGTCCAGACAGATTGTTTTGTGCCTTTAACCACATTCCTGTTGATGTGTATGAATTAATTAATCCAGACATCCAGTTGATTCCAGGGTCCTGTGGTGGAATGGTAGGGATGGTTGGCTGAGAGAAGTTTCATGGATTAGAATCTGTCACTCACCACCCATGATGAAATACTCTTGGACTGTGGAATAAGAAGGCTCAGAGCATGAGGGTGATTGTGCTTTGCTGTGTTGTTGTCCTCAGGGCACTCACAAGAAGATCCTGGACGTTGCCAACATGCTGGGCCTGTCCAACACGGTGATGCGGCTGATTGAGAAACGTGCCTTCCAGGACAAGTTCCTCATGCTGGGGGGCATGGCCGTGACCTGCCTCATCATGTTCCTCATTGTGCAGTATCTGACATGAGCTGCTGACCTCCTGCAAGAGGACTGTCTCCAGGACTGACTTTCCTCTGGGTGCTGCTTTGGATGAGCCCTTCCCGTGGACTTCAGAGTTTACAAATCCCACCCAGACAGTGTCACATGGAAAGCACATCGGGAGATGGATGTGTCTGGGGACGCTGCGCTTGAGAATGGCCCTGTGAAAATAACCCCTGGCCTTTACTGCAGTCCCCTCAAGCCTGCAGGTTTAGTGGTCTGGTTAATAGGAAGCAGAAGTGAACATTGTGCCCAGCTGTAGCAAGGCAGGAATGTCCCTTTGGGCACACAGGGATGGGAGGATGCAAAGGCACAGCCTAGGACGCAGCGAGTCTCTTCTGTGCTGGCCAGCACTGACCTGACCCCTGCATTTGCAAGAATGGCACAGAGAATTTCACAGTGTTCATGGGCCTGAGTGTGCAAGAGCTGGGAGGTGAAGGGCTCCCATCTGCAGTTCCATTTGCTTGGAGGAGGATGTGTTCTTAGAACACGGTTATAACCTCAGTTAATCACACACAGTATTAGCCAGCACCGATCTCTCTGGTTTAGGCTGAAATGCTGCTCTGCTCATCTGAGGGATGTTCTGGTACCTCTCTGCCCTTCTACTTCCCAGGGCATGCTGAGTGCCACATTCCCTCCTGCTTCCACTGGGATGCACATCAGGCCTGTTACATCTCCCTAGGCCTCCTGCCAAATCCAGCCTCCAAGAATGACATTTCTGATGCTGGAGCACAGAGGTGTGGGGAGCTGAGTTCATTTCCTGAGGTGCTGGTTGGGTTTGGGGCTCTGGAGCTGCAACTTCTGAGTGGATGGAGCAGGTAAGGCCCCCTGTACTCCCTGAGGTATGGGGTTGTTCACAGAGCTGGAACAGGTTCTTCACCCCAGAGGAATGGTGGGATCAGCACAACAGGCCTGGCACTGAAAATCAGCTTGGTCAGGAGTTTCCTCAAGTTTGTGCCTTGGGATGGTGACATCCCCATCCTTGGGAGGGGCGTTCCCTGTGGTCCCTTTTGCACCTGTGCAGTCACTGTGAAGGACGCTCGGACGTGTCACCTCCCGGGGATGGTGCTGCCTCGCAGTCTCTTTGGGGTCATTCCCTGTCCACTGAAACATTTCCAGTGTGAGATCCTCCTCTTGGTCGGGCACTGCTTCCCCTGCAGCTTGGGGATGTCTGATAGAGGGGCCATCCTGGCATTATGGGCATCATCCATTTCACTCACCCTACAGATCCATTCCCTTCCCCATGTGTGGCAAGTCTGGAGCATTCCCTGATGTCCGACAGTGGCACAGATGTCTCATATCCAAATGATGTGGCCTCGTGCTGGCAATTCCTTTTCTGTTTCCTGTCTGGAATGGTTGTGGGTCTCTGGATTAGCAACTAATCACAAGTTCTACATTCTGTCCTCACTGCACTGAGCTTTGCTTTCATTATGTGGCCTGTTGCAAATGGGAGAAAGGGTTTTAATAATTGAAAAAAAATTAGAAGGAATTTTGGGGAATATGGGCCATGAGACCAGGGCCATGCTGGTGACCAGAGCTGGAGTGGGGCCCAGCCAGACACCTGGAGTGACCCGTGGCCCCTGTTCAAGGGCTTCTCCATGTGTTTGATACTTGTGAAATGTCTCCTGCTCTTGGAGTTCCCCATTTGTCCAGGTTTTCCAAGGAAATACTGTAGCAGAGCAAGCATGGAACTGGTTTTCATTTGAGCCCAAGGGAGTAAGGAATTAAATGGAAAAGAGGGAATCTGCAGTGATAGAGCATCTGTCTTGCTGTGTAATAGAAATAAATCCAAATTTGTCTGAAATTTATTTTGGATATGAAATCTGATGGATTCAGCCCTTGAGAGGGCAGCTGAGCACTTGCAAGGGGTCCCAGGCAAATCTCAGTTCTGATGAACTGATCCAATTCGACTGGATTTTATAGTGTTGGGGTAAGGGTTTAAGGCTGTCACTGTTGAAAGTTTCTGTAGTTGTGACCTGGTGTAGCAGGGTTTGTCTTACACCAGGTTGGGACTCTGGCCAATCTCTTTCCTTTTGGGCTGTGGTAGGAGCCATAAGATACTTGCAACTGGATTTTTTTTTTCTGTTTCTGAGCCTAGCTTGTTATTTTAATAGATGTTTTCCTGTTGATTTATTTTGCCTTCTGGAGTCTCCTTGTCCCTGCACAGGCTGATTTCCCCTTGGTGAGCTGAGTGTCCTTGCTACCCATGGCATCCAAAGGTGACACGTGGGGCTTGAAGGAACCACCTGGGGAACTGGATTTGGGCACATGTGACATCAGACACATTTGTAGTGCCTGTAAAGTCCAAAGAGATTTCCAGGGGCATCTCAGATGGTTTGTGTGAAACCCGAAAACCTCCATTGCAGTGGGAGATGGCAGGGACACGGGTGGTTCCTCCAAGCCCCACATCTCCCCTTTGGATGCAATGGGAAATGAGCTGGAGCCCTGGTGGGATTGTGGTCCCTGCCAAAGGAAATGAACTGGAGCTGGAACCATGGAGGCTTTGCTGCTGTAGCTTGCTGGTGTTTCCTTCCTCACCAAACACCTCAGCTCTGCTTCCAAACTGTGGCACAAGTTCCAGCTCTGGGATGAGCTGCTCTCTCAGGAGGGGATTCTGTGGAAATTCACTTGCCTCTGGAATAAAACTTTTTACCAGTATTTTATACATAAAGGAGCAAGGGTGGGATGTGATTCATGTGATGTTCTGTGAATAAAGATTTTCTTTCAACCAAAATGAAGTTGTTTTTTTTTTTCTACCTTAGCCAACATTTTGGGGCCAAAATAAACAAGCAGGACCAGTTCCAGGATTGATCCTGGTTCACTGTGGGTGGAGGAGGGGTCTGCAGGGGAAGGGGCCACAGGGAGTGATGGGGGGCTCCCATTTGGGTCAACAGTAGGACATGGGTCCCAGTGCACTGGGGTTGGAAGGAGCCTGTGCTGGCTGTGCTGGACCTCACTGGTCAGACTGGTGGGATGTGCCAGGCTGGGACAGCCCCAGAGCTGGTGGTGAAAGGGAGCTGGAAATGGGTGGGTGATGGAACAGGAGTGGGGGCAGCTGGGGCACACCCAGGCCCTTGCTGTGCTCTGCCCACTCCCCCTTAGGTCCTGCGAGGGGCCAGACCTTCCTCTCCCTCTCTACGTGCCAGTGATGCAGGTGAGGGGGTTCTAATTAAGAGGAGTTAAGGAAGAGCTTGGAGGGCAAAACGTGGCTGTTGATAAAGAGATTGTGGATTTAAAATGTGAGATCAAGGGATTGGATTATCTTCCTCTTGCTCTTAAATTCTGTTTTGAAGTAATTCCAGTCCCCACAGCTACAAAACACTTATTAAATCAGAAAATGCCTAGCAAAGAATGCAGGAAGTTTGCAGTGCTCTACTTAACTTGACGCAGAGGTGGGACCAGCCTGTGGCAGTGCTGGGATGGGGCTGCATGGGGTCCTGTCCAGGGTGGGCCCCTGAGGGCCTTTGATACCATGAACAGCAGCTGGAAATGGGACTGATGCTTCAGGAACGTGTTTGAGTGTGACTGAGCATGTGGAAGAAATCCAGGAAAGAGTTTATCCCTGGTTCACCTGGGATTGAGTTAATTTTCTCCCCAGCAGCTGTTCCCAGGGCTGTGTTTAGGATTCAGTATGGGAATAATGTTGAGAACACACCGATGGTTTGTGTTTAAATCAAGGATTTTTCAATTTCCCAGGCTCTGCCAGTGAGCAGAGGCTCAAGAAGCTGGGAGGGAGCAGGGCCAGGACAGGTGACCCGAACTGGCCAAAGGGATATTCCACACCACAGAGAGTCATTCTGAGTATAGAAACCGGGAATGATGGGCTGGGAGGGGTCAGAGGGTGGTGAACAACTGTGCTGGCCAACACTTGTCTATCTCGGGTTTCATGTCTCCCCTTCTCTCCCTAATTATATTATTATTATTAATTATTATTAATATCTAACTTTGCTTCAATTATTAAACTGTTCTTATCTCAACCCGTGACTTTCACCTTTTTCCCCTGATTCCCCCATCTCCCTGTGCGGGGGAGGGGCAGTGAGCTGTAATGTTTATTTGCTGGCTGGGATAAAATCTGGGAGGGTTTTTAACCAAAGAGGCTAAACCAGCCAGGATTTGAGCAGTTAAAACCAGTGAAATGGGGGTAAGGTATGTGCAGAATAGAGGGGAGATAGTGAGTGATAAGAGATGATGACTGGGTGGGACAGAATTAACTTAGAAGGAAGATAGTGTAGATAAGTACCAGAGGATGTTTGTGCTTGGCCCAGAGCCTGCTCTCTGTCTACCTCTCCCTGTTCACTCTTCCTCGGGTTAACCCTGGAATGTCCGAGCACAAGGGGATGTGTTAAAAATCCACCTCCTTTAGTGCAACAGGCAGCCAGCGCATGGTAACATTGCCCAGGGCTGGAAGTCTCAGCCGGAGGAGGAAAAAGTCTCTTCCCGGGCCCTAAGAAGCGAAGGTGTGGTGGTTCCCCAGCCCCGTGTAAAGGGAAAAGCTCTGTCAGCTCCTTGCTCCTGCCTCACTTTCCCTCCCCAAGGCCTGTGGGTGACGGGACCCCTTCCCTCCCTAGCCCCCTGAGCATTCCCTGCAGCAGTCCCGGGGATTCCTGGCATGGAGCGTCCCTCTTCCCCCCAGGCTCCTGTTCCTTCACTCCTGGATCTCCCTGTGCCTTGGCTTAGGGACGGGAAGGGCCAAGGGAAAGGAATGGGGAATAAGGGATCAGTCATATCAACGTTCTGGAAAGGGGCAGTAGAAATTAAAGCCCAGAGGGACTGGAAATCGTCCTGGAGTTGCAAAATACAGGGCAGGAATATTTTCAGAGCCCTTGGCTGTGCTGGACATAGCAAAAGGGAGCTGCTGCCGTGGGACATTATGGGATGTCTGCATCGGGTGTGTAGGGATGGGGTCAAAAAAGCCAAGGCACAGATGGAACAGGACTTGGCAAGGGATATAGGTCAGAACAGAAAGGCCAAGGAGAGTGCACCCTCCTGATGGAACAGAAGGGAGAAATGGTGGCAAGGGACAGTGAGCTGGGGATGTCCAGCCTGGAGAAGAGAAGGCTCCCAGGAGACCTCAGAGCCCCTTCCAGTGCATAAAGGCTTATAAAAAAAGAGGAAGAGGGACTTCTTACACAAGCAGTGATAGGACAAGGGAACAGTTTTTAACTGAAAGGGGAAATTTAGATTAGATGTTAGGAAAAACTTCTTCCTTGTGAGGGTTGGGAGGCCCTGGTACAGGCTGCCCAGAGCCCCTGGGGCTGTCCCTGGATCCCTGGAAGTGTCCAAGGCCAGGCTGGCCAGGGCTTGGAGCAGCCCGGGAGTGTGGAAGGTCGCAGGGCATTTAAAACATTTTTATTCTAAATTGCTAACAAGAACCTTGACATAAATTGACAGAATTTTAAAAGAATCCTAATTTTGCCTATTCCAGTCAACATGTATTGTTTTCTAGTGGTAGTATACAGATGGTGGAAATCCAGTCTTTTGGGGAAATTATGAAGGCGTTAATCTCTTTCTAGATAAACATCATGTCCGGCTTAATTTGTGTATTTAGATCTTACTTTGTAGTTTGCATGTTAAGAAATATACTGCTTGATCTGAACACTTTCGTTGCGATGTGCTTTTATTGTGTTTTCAATTGAAGCTCAGTTTCAATGGTCTGTTCTATAACCCCTCCCCCCATTTTGTATTGTTATAATATATTTTATCCCTAATGGATTGTTCCTTTCCTCCTGTGTTGTTGGTTTTGCCCTGGCTGTCTTCCCTAGACCTGCCCTTCCCTCCTCCTACAGAATTGTCAATCCTTCCCTAACCCTGCCCCTTTTTTCTAGACTGTTCCCTATAAATCCCCTAACCTTCGATGCCCTAGTGGCTAGTTTAGACTGTTCCCTCCCCTTGTAACTCTTACTGGTTGGAAATCGTATCCTCTCCCAAGACCTCCCCCGCTTATAAGCCTCTGTGAGCGCAGGTTCTGTGCCTTTTTCTGTCCCAGACCCTCCAGGGAATAAACACCTTTTGGAAACCACAGAGAAGGCCTCTCCCTGCTCCTTGTCCCTGCCCTGGACACAAATCCCATCTGTGCCGTGCAGCTGCTCCGTGCTCTGGCCACAGCCACACCCGGGAGTGCATCAGCAACGTGCTTCGGTGCCAGCAGCTCGCTGGGCAGAACTCTGGCATCATGTCATGTTTTCAGTCCTAAATATGTGTTTTTGCTGATTTAAAACACTCCTGCTCCCTTCCTCCCCTCCCCAAATACAGAACAGGTACCTGAGAGCTCTCCAACATGTTTTAAGCATTAGAAAACTTCAAAACTCTAACGGAATCTGGAAAAGCACATCAGTGTCCCCCTGAAACTTCCCCTTTGGAGTTGTGTGTGATGCAAGGAACTCGCAGAGGATTCTCTGTTAAGGCCTGCCTGGGGAAGCCCCTCACACACAGGAGACAAAGGGAAGGCCTAAGGTGAGAAAGGCAAGGCTGAGGGTGCGAGGGTGCAAAAGTTAAGGTCAGGATGCTCTCAATGCAGTCTCTGCAGGACAATATGGTTTAAAACCCAACCTGAACACTTGCTGTACCCTGAGTGGACAAACTCAGACTCCAACAAGACAAAAACAAAAAGTGCATGCACTTTGAAATTGGGCTGCTCCAGATTATTTTAGTCTCAGCCTCTTCACAGACTGGAGAAACTCTCAGCACTTTGTGCTCTCGAGGCTGTAACAGGCCCTCAAACACGACTCCTAGAGCCTCAGTTGCAGGGAGTTTGCTGCAGCTCCCCAGCAAACAGCCAAAACTTCTCCCAAATGTCCAAGTTCCACATAATCCCTCTAGGCTTCCTGAGAACAGCAAGATGCTTAAGGCATAGGGTAGAAATTCCTGGGAATTACTGTTGGATAAATTACTGTGGTTCCTGACTTCCACTGAAATGGGACTGTACCAGTTTCTGCTATGCCAGGCCTGACCTCTCCCAAATCTGCCATTCGTGCAGGACATCCCCCCTCCCATTCCTGCATCCCTCTCTTTGCAGTTAGCACTGACCACCAGCACCCAGCTCCCAAGGCACTCGTCCACATGCACAAAAGCTTTCAAGCGAAGCTTCTGGGGGTATTTTCAGCCCCCAAACTCTTGTGTTTCCCATTATTACTTCTCTAATTAGGAACCTAATCAGATACCATCTCCTCTGCTTAAAATAACTCCCTTAGTCCCCACTCCTTAAAAAAGCTTCTGAAGGGTCTCCTACTGTTTCCCAATCTCTGGAGCACACAGAACATTCTCAAAGATCTCACAGATCATTCCCTGTTAGAAAAAACAGACTTGCCAATTACAATGTTTTTCCTGTTCAAAGGGAGTTATCATGACCCAGGGCTGGGCAGGGAAAGTTTCTGAGTCTATGTAATTTTATCAGTCTATTTATTCCAGAACAGTAACAAAATTCACCAAGTAAAAGTGAGGGTAACTTTTAAAACAAGTGGTTGAGGGAAACATCTGGCAACCAAGGACAGTTCCACATGTTCAAACATTGCAAGAAACACATTATGCAACAAAACCCAAGTGTAGAGTCCTGCCATCAGGTGCAGAGCATGTCTGTCATCTGCAGGAGTTCTCCTGTCCAAGTCAGGGAGACACTTACTGCTGGGGAAAATCAAATTCCAGGGGGAGGAATTAATACTCTGAATTCTGGAAAGGACAAGATACAATTTTTGCATGAGATGGACGAAGATACAACAACTTCCCCCACTCTCCCAAGGGACAGTGGCCTCTGCAGAGGCAGCACTTGGCAACAAAGCTTGTCTACAACTGACATTTCAGTTTGGTTTGGTGCTCAGCCCAACACTGTGCCAGTTGCACAGTCCCTGGCTGCGCAGGAGCTGTGTCTGCAGTGCCCTGAGAACACTAGGTTTAGTCGCTCCCAGTGGGAATCAGGACAATCATTCCTCAAAGCATCGTTAAGCTGTTGCTTTGCTGCTAAAGGCAAATAAAAGTCTTTGATTTCAGCATTAGACACTTCCCCATGGGGAGCTCCTTCTCTCCCTCCCCAAATGGAATTTGACAGCTTCTTCCCCCAGTGGTGCTGGTTTAAGGAGCCCGTTTCACCCCAGCTCTGACTTAGCTGGGCCTGAAAGTGAACAGAGCACAAAGCAAAGGAGCAATTTGGTTTCAGTCAGGGGCAGAGTGGGGGTGAAAAAGGTAATGGGGATTCTGTGGAAGGGCCTGTTTGGAGAGACAGCAAACGTGGCCAGGAAGCAGCTCTGCCTAACCTGGGCCACAGGAACGGAGCAAGGAAAGTGCAGAGGATGCTTCAAAGGAAGGACACAGAGGATGATCCGAGCAGCACATTCCCTCAGAAGCTGCTCTCAAGAAGCAGCTGTTCAATACAACCCGCCCCGTCCATGCAGTGGGAGCCACGAAGTGCTGTGACAGCCAGAGATTTCAGAAGCTGCCCCCAGCTCTGGACCAGGTGCCAAAGCCCCATGCTCAGTACTCACAAGTCTTCCAGACATGGTGTACGGGAGGGTCTTAGGGGGCCGCATCCGTGAAGGCAAGGAGTTGTCCTGGTCACTGATGGTGCTGGAATTAAGTGACTGTGATTACTTCTGGAATGAACTGGCTCACATGGATGCATTTTACTGCAGCAAGGCCCTGGGGGATGGTGCTGTGCCACCATGCTGGTGGTGCTGAGGAGAACTGGATGTGCTCTGAACACTCAAAGGTCTTTTTTTAAAGATTCTGAGAGGTGGAACCAGGCAGTGCTGCTGGCAGCCCCTATGGAAGAGTTCACACAGAACTCGGCCTGCCAGGGGCAGGATTATTGCTGAACCAGATAAATAAACCTTAAAACACCTTGGGCAGCTCTGGTAGTGCCACCACAACCCATAGCCAGCCAGAGCAGCCCCTTCTTGTTCACAGATGGGCACTGAGCTCCTTGCTGCCCCTGCCCCAAACTCTGACCATGCTTTGGAAAGGGCAGGAGCGGAGGATTCTGCCGGCACAGGGCCCAACTCCAGCACATCTGCCAGGTCCCAGGAGGCAGGATCACAAGGGATCTCCCAAGGACTCAAAGGGACCACAAGTGTGAGCACCTTTCTAGAGGTTGTACAATGCCCAGACATCCAGCAGTCCCTGAAGGCAGGCCATGGGCAGGAGGAGCAGCCTGCCTCAGGCACACAGGAGCAGTATCTGTGCTCCTGAGGGTTTCCTTCTCTGGTCCAGGCCATATGAGGAAGCAGGTCACATTGAACCAGCAGCATCTCTCCTCTCAGTGTTGTACAGCAGCAAAGGCAGCTTTTGTCCAGTCATCAAGGTGAGGCTGGGAGATGGCTGCAATATTGTTTAAACAAACACTGGTGTAAAGAATCAAACTAGCATTCCCTACCTGTTTAGGGAAGAGTTGACCACACTCCACACAAAAGTAGACTCAGATCCCTCCAGCAACTCTGTGAAAGAAAGCAGATGTTGTGGCTCAGAACTAAAACCCCAGAAACCACCATCAGATCAGTGGCTTAGATGGCTTCCCACTGCCAGAGGGCAGGGATAGATGGGATATTGGGAAGGAACTGTTCCCTGGGAGGGTGGGCAGGCCCTGGCAGAGGGTGCCCAGAGCTGCTGTGGCTGCTCCTGGATCCCTGGAAGTGTCCAAGGCCAGGTTGGATGGGACATGGAGCAGCCTGGGATAGGGGAAGGTGTCCCTGCTCATGAAATTAAATGAACTTTAAGGTACCATCCAACCCAAACCATTCAGGGATTCTGTGATTCTATGATCAGGAATATCTCTGTCATATTTTTACATATTCAAGAGGGAGGAGAAGTTGACCTTTGAGGAACATGTTTCCATTGCTGTCGCTGCACATAAGGTACAAAAGCTCTTATGGGAGGAAGGGATGCTTAGAAATCTCTCCCCATGCTCATTCAGGCAGGCATTTTGGATTGTTCTCTATCCAAACCAAGCCTGCTGGAGACATCCACGTTCATATGAACATGGCATAAGCCATATATAAGCATAAGCAAAGTGTCCTACAAAGCAGCCCTGAGTGAGCAGCACCCCTGGCCTCACAAAGTTCCCCGAGGAGCTGGAGCACATGGCCAGGAAGAAGGCAGCAGATGGGCAAGTTCCTCACCTGTTTCCCAGTCTTCATCACATGGAGGTGCCTGCCATGTGCTCCCATTGTTCAGATGCTCCTGTGTGGGCTCACAGGATCGGCTCACTTCAGGAAGAGAGAAAACACAGTGACCAGCAATCCTTAAATGCATTGAACACTTTGGCTCAAGCTGTAAAACATCTCTGGGCTTTAGATGAAGCCCCACCAATGCAAACAGGCTGGGGACAGCTGGAATAATCCAGCAACTTCAAATTTGCCTTTTTCAGTGAAAAAGAGAAAACTCTGCTCCCTGAACTTTGAGCAGGAAAACCTGCGGACATGGATGCAGGCATCACTGCCTGCGCACTTCTACAGAAGACAGAAAACTGTGCCCTGTGGTGTGCGAGAGTTACAGGAAAATCACCTCTGCAAGAGGAGCAGCCCATCCTTGCGGCCATTGATAGATCCTACTCCTCCTTCCAGAGGCACTTCCAGCAGGGTTTTGGGTAAAACCTTTCTATTCAACAAGCCTGGTTACAAAATACATGCAAAGCCTACCCGGAGCATCTGCCATATTGTTGGGGGTTAGGTTTGTTTTTTTACTTAAAGAATTTTTTCCCAAAAGTTGCTAGGAGACCAACTGCTGGGTAGTTGTGGGTGCTTGACCAAAACAAAGAGGCAGCCAGAAGTCAGGAGAGGAGTGTGGCATTGCACTACACTTCTTTGCCTCTTCGAATTTCCCTCGGAGGGGGAAGATACCGAGTTTTGGGGGCAGGTAAAGGACGGGGCTGGGGGCTGCTGTGCTCTCTTGCTCTCGGCATGGGAGAGAGGATGGTCAGGCTGTTGCTTGCTGCGCGAGGAGTTCACTGTCACCACCAAGCCCGGTCCTGGGGAATCTACCACCATCTGCTATGTGCCCAGGAATTCTGAGTTTGCATTCCCCTGCCCTGCTGGAGCTGGGCTGGCCCTGTCCCACCACTACCTCTTCCTTGGCCCTGCTCTTTTTGCTACGCTGTGGCCCCACACCCCCCTGCCCTGCTGGGCCATTACTGCCATTCCAGCTACCACCAGCCCGGGATTTTCCACCATTCCACCTTGGTGCTCTCACAGTCCTGCAGGGGCACCAGCTTGCCCCGGGCTTGGTGAAGCAAAGCCCTTCGAGATTCCTGGTTTTGTTTTGTTGTTAATGCTGTAGTTGTTGTTGTTTGTTTGCCTTGTTATACATACTAGTAAAGACCTGTTATTCCTATCCCCATATCTTTGCCTGAGAGCCCACTTAATTTTCAAAATTATAATAATCTGGAGGGAGGGGGTTTGAATTCTCCATTCCAAGAGAGGCCCTGCCCTCCCTACCACACACGTCTTTCAAACTAAGACACATATTCTCAAGAAACTGCCCAACAAAGCCAAGCAAATGAGATTAAGTTTCTCTAAAGCTACTGTGTCACACAAAACTACAACCGTTTGCCTCCCCCTTTTGGGTTATTCCATGAGAAGACCTCAGTCCCCAGGGTGCACAAGCGCCTGGGAGCACAGGGTTCTCTTACCTACATCTTGCTCCACGAAGGCTTTGTCATTGCACTTCATGATGTGGTTGCTGAGGTCAGCCTGAGGAACCAGGTGACGAGCGTTGAAGGGGCATGTGGCAAATTTCTTTGCAATTTCAGGGTTGCTCTGGACAAGTGAAAACCAAAATTATGTGCCACATCTCTCAAATTCACTTACCTCTTGTTGACACATAGGAAAAAAAGACTGGGTTATTTTATAAACAAGAAATTGCAATATGTAGGGCAGACAATCATTAAATACAAAAGGGGAAATGAACACGACTTTCCTTCCAAACACAATTCACAGACACTGAGCCACCCTGACTGAAGTGGAACAGACCCTCAGCAAACTCCCTACAGTTCCCTGCAGTGCTGGTGATATGACTGCATGGCTTAAAGCACAAATGAAGTCATTTTAAAACCAGTAAAGGAGAGATATCAGGCAAATCTAAACGCTTCAGATGTATTTTAACCAAGTCGGCACACAGGCAGAGAAATTCTGTAAACCTTCTAGAAGAGGCAGGGAGCTGGCAGCCTTCCACCTGGGTTTCCATTATGGCAGACACCAGTTCTAGTGGCAGAGCTCCGTTGTCATTACAGTAAATTATCTCCTGCAAGTGATAGAGCATTGCTGGGAAAACCCCAGCTCTGCCACTGGACCGGTGCTTGCCTGGCTCTGCTGGTCAGGGATCAGGCTCACACCCAAGGCAGAAGTGCTGCTCCAGGCAGTTCCTTCTCCACCACTGCTGATCCCTGGCTTCAGCACACCCACGGCCCTTGGCATTCCCTGCCTGGCACAGCCAGGGCTGCCATGTCCATAGGTGTCCATCGCTGCTGTCACCTGGCATGAGCGAGTGGCTTCCCGGTGCAAGAGGGCAGGGTCAGGTGGGGTCCTGAGGAGGAATTCCTCTCTGTGAGGGTGGGGAGGCCCTGGAACAGGCTGCCCAGAGCAGCTCAGCTGCTCCATCCCTGGCAGTGCCCAAGGCCAGGTCAGACAGGGCTTGGAACAACCTGGGACAGTGGAAGGTGTCCCTGCCCAAGGCAGGGGGTGGAATGGGATGAGCTTTAAGGTCTCTTCCAACCCAAACCATCCTGTGATTCCATGATTCTAACACAGTTCCAGCCAAGCAGATCCGACTTGCCTTGCTTGCACTGTCCCCATTTGGGTCAGGGCTGTGTTCTGCACAGAGCAATGGGAGGCTGAGCCAGGTGGAAGTGTTAAGTGGATTTTATGCATAAGGGATGCAAAGGAAACTCAACATCTTTTCCCAAGTAAGAGGGGCAATCTCCACCCACACTCTTGCCACTGCAAATAACACACTGTGGCATCTTCAGATGGACCAGTGACAATCTATTAGCTCTTATGCTAATTATCACTTCTGCTAATTACTTAAACACTGGCTTTATCCATTTGATGATCACTATCTCACCTCATCCTCCTAACCAGGTAACTTCCCAAAACTTTCTGGTCATCAGTTAGGCAACACCAGGACAAAACCAACAAGCTTAAAGGTTTACTTGCTCATACTGTTCACCAAGCTCACGTGCACACTCCTGCCAAAATGTGCAGGGGCTCAACACCAAACATTTCAGCCCTCTCTGAATGTTTGGTACTTGCCAATTACCTCTGCCCCCTACTTTTACTAGCTAATTAATATTTTTAAGGCTCTAGTTCCACCAAAATTAATTTATTGTACTGATGCCAGGACATGCTGCCTACAACTGCAACTTAAGTGGAAGGCACAGCAATGCTGGACCGTTTTAAAATACACAGGCAAACTTAAAAAGGGGACAATCAGGTTTTCAAAAGTCTCAGAAAAAAACCCAAAGCTCAGAAGGTTTAAAGAAACCAAATCATGAGGACAACAGAGAAGAGGGGAAGGAGTGTGTTGTATGAAATGATTTGTAATCAAATTCTTAATTAAAGATGGAGAGGAGAATAAACCTCTCCCAAACCTGCTGAGCCCAGGATGTGCAGTTTCTGCCAGATGCCCATAAAACAGCTGTCGTCAAAACCAAACTGCCCAGCCCTGCAGTGAAAGAATGAACTGCAACATCACAGCACTTGTGCTCTGAGGGGCCCAGGGGGTGCATGGAACTCCAACAGAGTCCTCCCTTCAGCTGAAAGTGGAAAAATGAATATGGCCTCCCTGTGAGCTGCTGGAAGAGACCAGGGTGTCCTACCTGAACTAGCCATGAAGGATCCGTCTCTTTCCAACAGAGCCAGACTGTGAATGGGTGAATTCCTGTGTGCCTGTGTCAGATTATACTCTTTTCTGACCCAGAGATGGAGCAACTGAGAGGTGTTTTAAAAAACTTTTATTCCATTTTTAGTCTTATGTGAAGGGTGAGACAACACAGATGTTATAATTCATGCCATCACAATCAGAAGCTAACTATTTCTAAACTACAACACATTGTGTTTCTTGGCCTATTAGCTTTTGCCACACAATGCTGTTAATGCCTTAAAGCCAATCATGTAAAATCACCCCTTGTGGGTCCTACTACAATACATCTTTCCTAGTTCTATTTCTTCAAAGTATTTAGTCTATTTGCAAAGTCATCATTTGAAACTTGTTTCTAGTTCCATTTCTCTCTCAACAATGTCTGTCCTATTCCATGGCCTTTTTAAGTCAGCATTTTTTATCCCAGAATTTGCATACAGACTTTTTATCCCAGAGTCTGCGTACAGACGCATACTATGTAAACTTTCTACCAAACTTTAAAAATTCTCTACAAATCCATTTCCCATATGCCTGGAACTATTACGAAACAAATCCTGAAGTTATATGAAATGAAAGTTAAACAGGGCTCCATGTGAGGAAAGGCAGGAACACAGGGTGTGTTTGCATGCACTGAGTGCCTCAGTCACTGCCTGACCTGCTCACCTCCTTACACTTCACCAGGTGATAGGGAAACCGCCGCGCTCTGATCCAATGGTGTTTAACCAAGGGGCACTGGATTAACCTCTCTGGATCCAACACATCTGATGGAACACAAGAACAGGGAAGAGCATCTGCTTAGGAACACAAGAATCACTCACAGTGCACTGGGGAAAACCCCACACCACCACATCAGGGCTGTGGTCCGAGGGAGTTAAACCAGTTGCTCTTAGTTTGAAACCATTCATTAAGGCAGGCACCTGCTTTGCATAACCAAAGTAATTAAACTTGAAGTTCTCATAACTGGGACATTAGTTAAAAGAGAGGAGAGTCAGAATCACTGAGCATAATAAATCTTTAGGTTACCTTGTTAGGGAGGCAACCACTCTTACTCTAAGGGAAAGCCAGCAGCACTTTCCAGCTCTCCTGGAGGAGGATCAGTGGGATCGTGTCACACCCACCAGTGCCTTCAGCAGCTGAACCAAATCTTTTTTCCATCAACAGCTTGTTTTGCTGAAGGCAGAATGTGAGGGAACTGAGTTACGTTCTGGAGTGTGCCTAACATGGTACATGAGACTCTGAATGAAGCTTTTAATCATGTAATTATTTAGGAACTGAGGCATTACTAAAGCAGCAGAAACACTGAGGAACAAACATGCTGAACATGAAGCAGTGTGAATCTTTGGATACATAATTATCTATAAAANAGAGTCTGCGTACAGACGCATACTATGTAAACTTTCTACCAAACTTTAAAAATTCTCTACAAATCCATTTCCCACATGCCTGGAACTATTACGAAACAAATCCTGAAGTTATATGAAATGAAAGTTAAACAGGGCTCCATGTGAGGAAAGGCAGGAACACAGGGTGTGTTTGCATGCACTGAGTGCCTCAGTCACTGCCTGACCTGCTCACCTCCTTACACTTCACCAGGTGATAGGGAAACCGCCGCGCTCTGATCCAATGGTGTTTAACCAAGGGGCACTGGATTAACCTCTCTGGATCCAACACATCTGATGGAACACAAGAACAGGGAAGAGCATCTGCTTAGGAACACAAGAATCACTCACAGTGCACTGGGGAAAACCCCACACCACCACATCAGGGCTGTGGTCCGAGGGAGTTAAACCAGTTGCTCTTAGTTTGAAACCATTCATTAAGGCAGGCACCTGCTTTGCATAACCAAAGTAATTAAACTTGAAGTTCTCATAACTGGGACATTAGTTAAAAGAGAGGAGAGTCAGAATCACTGAGCATAATAAATCTTTAGGTTACCTTGTTAGGGAGGCAACCACTCTTACTCTAAGGGAAAGCCAGCAGCACTTTCCAGCTCTCCTGGAGGAGGATCAGTGGGATCGTGTCACACCCACCAGTGCCTTCAGCAGCTGAACCAAATCTTTTTTCCATCAACAGCTTGTTTTGCTGAAGGCAGAATGTGAGGGAACTGAGTTACGTTCTGGAGTGTGCCTAACATGGTACATGAGACTCTGAATGAAGCTTTTAATCATGTAATTATTTAGGAACTGAGGCATTACTAAAGCAGCAGAAACACTGAGGAACAAACATGCTGAACATGAAGCAGTGTGAATCTTTGGATACATAATTATCTATAAAATTGATTAAAATATAAATATTAATAAATAGGCATATTCTCAGTGAGGAAGACAGGCAGCCAGGAGGAGACACAAGGCCCCACTACTGCCCGTAGGTTTGTCTGTGGGGTACACATCAGGGAGCCTGGACTGCTCCCATCCCTTCTGCTCTGCCACTCTTGTTGCCTAGGCTGTCAGCACATTTAGAATGTTTATGCAGGAGCTAACCCAGCTCTCGGCACTGGCTGCTGCTGCCTCTGTCTTCCTCTCTCACACTCATGGCTCCATCTGGCCCCAGGCTGGCAGTTGTTACAATGCCGTTCCAGAAGCCCCAACGAGAAGAATTCATGCTGAGAGCCACTTGGAAAGAGAAGGGAGAGACAGAATCCTCATTTCCATCTGGGCTGTGCAGTGCTGCTGCCTCTGAGCATCTCTCACCTCAACAGCCCTCAGCTCGGGGACATTAGAGCAGCTGAAAACGCACCTGGCTTTGCATTGGCCCAGCTGCCCCTGGAAGAGCAATCACAAGTGCTTTTGTCACCGAAAACGTTGTGAAAAATAGAACACTCTAACACTGTAATTTCAGTATTAGAAAGCAGCATTAGTCTATTTTGGCAATGGCTGCATGGGGGATGCTCCTCCAAACATCCCTTTCTCCCTTCTGAGGAGAGTTTCTTCTTGAATGCATTCCAGCTAAGGAGTCTGGCCAAAATACACCCTTCATCATGCACACAGTCTTTATTCTCATGGCTAAGATACTCACTTGTGCACATTAATCACAGATATATATAAATACAAGTTTAGGCACTATCTGTTTAAGGAATTCACAAGATTAAACACTATTTGTTGGAGATTTTTCCAATGGCTTCTCTCGCTGAACTGGCTCCACACAAGACCAAGTGCATTGTCAGCGAAGGGAAAGGGGACAGAGACGAACACCAGAGAAAGAGCAGAGCCCTCAGCACCGCATGTCCAGCATAGAGGCGGCTCGGGCAGCCGAGCCTCCGTAATTTATAGACGGCTGAAACCACCAAAAGCACCACAACAATGTCACGTCTAGGGAGATCCTTGTACCTGTCCCCATCCACACTGCATGGAAACGGATCCCAAAACCGCCTGAAGCGGCTAACCCGGGAGACATGGGTGGAAGCCATGCTCGAACCAAACAAAGTCGCTTTATTCAATCAAATCCTGCACGACGGACCTCACCCGCACCAGCGGCACCTGGTGTGGCGACCTGGGCTGGAATCACCGAGAGAGGGCCCGGGGGCCCGCCCGGCTCGGGCACTGGGCACTGGGCCGGACCCCGGCCGAGAGGGCACAGCCCCGGCCCGAGGTGCGGGACAGGCCCGGCCCGAGAGGGAACAGACCCCAGCGGCGCGGGTGTGATCCCGGCCCTGCCCGCAAGCCGACCAGCGCTTTCCCCGGGCCTCCCCCAAGCTTCAAGCCTCACCCAAGTCGTCCTCGAGTTCCATGCCGGGGCCGGGTGCGAGGCTGGGCCGGGTCCGCTTCGGGACGGATGGGGGTCGGCTGTGGGTCCGAGTCCGACGCGGGGCGGGCTGTGTGGCGGGCAGTGTGGCTGTCTGTGGGGCGGGCGGTGGGGCCGGGCCGCCTATGGGGCTGTCTGTGGGGCGGGCGGNCGAGGTTGGAAGAGACCTTGTCTTGTCGATTAGTCTTGGAAGTATACAAAGATCACACATCAAAGAACATAATTTCTTAAGAAAATTTTAAATGCTCCACATTTTGCAGCAATAACGCCCCGATGGTTTGAGTGCTCAGTGGTGTTTCTCCTGTGTCTGGAGCTGTTTTATTCCCCGTGGTGCAGCAGAAGCCAGAGCAGGAGATCAGGAAGCTGCTGTCTCCCTTCAGTGGCTTGGAGAAAGAACTCAGCAAGGTGTTGAAGCACTCCAGACCAAAACTTGGACCAGGAGAAGCACATGGGGGTAGGTGCCCAGATCACAGGGATATCATTGCGTGGGTGTGGGAATACACAGGACAGAGAGTAAAACAGACTTAATCAGCATAGCTGGTTTGATAACCAAGATGACATGGCAGGACCAAACAGCTTTGAAGATCACAGAAGATGGGATTAAACCTGTTTATGGGAAGAGATTCAATCAAACTTCTGCAAGCAAAAGTGTTGTAAAATGTATGAGTTGTCTGTATGATCTTTGACCTGATTATTGTAGTGGAAAATTATTAACCTCCCTGAAATGATACATAAGCTTTGGAGAACCTGAGTAAAATCGAATTCTGATCACCGAATCAGTCTTCCCGTCTCTCCATCAATCGTCAATAATTGGTGCTCCGTGTGATCGGAGAAGGACGGGCAACCTGCGGCAATTGACGACGCCCCTGGAACTGATGGTGAGGGTGAGAGATCCGTGTTTGGGCCCGAAGCACCTGCGCGCTGCGACGTGACAGGTGAGCCAGGGGAACTAAAGTATGGGACAGGGTATGTCCGATGAAAGAGACGCTAATGAAACCATGCTACGTCTCCTGAGCAAGCATGAATCCCCCATCCCAAAGCAGGACTTTAAGTCACTTCCACGCGTGTTTCCCGATATTTTTACTCTCTGCTACTGGGACAAGGTCGGCGTAAAGCTCCACGACCTGGCCACGCTGCCTGGCCATGAGCCAGAGCTTCCTGCTTGGAGGGCGGTCATGGACATGATTAAAAAAGAAGGAGGGAGCGAGGTACCCTGCGAAGCTACCGCGGAGGCGGCCCCGGCAGCCATGAGAGACCAAAACCTGCCCAGGTCCCGCTCCCCGGCCCCTGTCCGCACCCCCTCCCCGACGAACGCCAGGGATAGAGCCAGGTCGCCACCTGCAGCCCCAGCAGCGCCCCCAGAGCCGCCGAACGCTTATCGACTATGCGGGTATTGACTCTAGCAGTGAAGGGGAGCCTTTTGACCCTGGCCCGAAACAGATCCAGACTTGTTCCCTTTAAATACGCATAACAATTGGTTACGGTTAAAAACGAAAGCCCTTAAGNCTCCCCGACGAACGCCAGGGATAGAGCCAGGTCGCCACCTGCAGCCCCAGCAGCGACCCCAGAGCCGCCGAACGCTTATCGACTATGCGGGTATTGACTCTAGCAGTGAAGGGGAGCCTTTTGACCCTGGCCCGAAACAGATCCAGACTTGTTCCCTTTAGATACGCATAACAATTGGTTACGGTTAAAAACGAAAGCCCTTAAGGGCAGAGACTTTGCCTTTATTTCGCTAATCCATGCCGCTTCAAGTTTCACCAGAATGGGCATCATTACATCTCACAGCGCGGGATGGCGACGCGCGAAGACACAAATCCCACAGCCGACAGAGCAGCTGCTGCAGCAACCAGGACCAAGTTTCAGCTTCCAGCCACCTCTGACCCCACGCACCGGACCATCCCAGACCGACCTGCAGCCGCTCCAAAAAGTGCAGGACTGAACATATCACCCAGTAACGTTGACTGATTGCTCAGTTTTTTGTCTCCCCACAGATTTTCTGGACACATCATATCATATCTCAGCATCCCACATGCCAATGCAAAGTGTCCCTGAAAGGCAAGGAGTTAATTTTGACGGGGCTTATTGATACGGGTGCGACGTAAATGTTATCTTGAGAGATCAGTGGCCTAATGA